>PVJH01001659.1:142680-198151 GCA_004026705.1 Nesogale talazaci | reverse complement strand
TAGGAGGGGGGAATCTGTTAAAGTTTTAACTGTTTTAACTGTTCAACTGTTTAGCTTATTTACCCTTCAACTCTTACTGGTCAACAAATACCAGTTTAATTGCTCACTCTCAAGATCTCCTAGCTAGGTCTCCAGTGTCCCTGGGTAGTGTAAGTTGCTCACATATTTGGCACTAATGGAAAGGTTGAAAGTTTGAGTCCCTCCAGGGATGCCTGAATGAAGGGCATAGAGAGCCATTTAAAACCAACAAGCAAACCAAGCATTGAATACTCTTTAGAGCACAGTTCTTTGACACACATGATCACACATGACTCCCCACATGAGTTGGCACTAACTGGGCTCAGAACTCCCGAGAGGAGGTCTTGTTGACATCTTGTGGCCTCACTTTTGAACACATTTCCCTCTTTTCTTTGTACATCCAGACTCGTATCCTCATGACAGACAAACAGGGGCCTGGTGAGGAAATGACGACAGGTGGACAGGAGAGATTCCTGAGGAGTAAGCTGGACCAATAGTTGGGAATGTTTTCACTAATGCCCAAGGGCGGGGGTGCTGGCTGGGTGAGAGGAAGTCTAATTTTTGAGATTGTCTCAGGAGACTGTCCACCACAATTTAAATTTGGGGAACGATTCTCATATTTGTGATATCTGTGCCTCACCTATTAGCAGAAGAGCTGAGCTAAGGAATGCTGAAATCAAACATACAACATAATAGTGGGCTTCCTGGTTGTCAAGATAAAACAAAAGAAAAGGAAATATCAATCAGAAATTTGTTGAAATCCCATCGTTTTGGGGGGCAGTATTTATTTGACATTAACCCAGGAACTGCAACTGAATATTTGTATGACTTTGAGCAGGCTATTAGAATTTTCTGGATCCTTTTTTCTCTCTTTTCTCATGGCATTGTTGTGAGGTACAGTCAAGTCAATTTTGGACTTACAGTGACCCTATGAGACAAAATAGAACTGTCCTATAGGGTTTTATTGGCTGTAATATTATGGTAACAGATCACCGAGTCTTCCAGGAAGTCTCTGGGGGCATTTGAATGACCCCTTTGTTGTTGTTTTGAGTTAGCAACTGAGTGCTTAATCATTGTACTACCATTCTACTCATTCATTCTACTGTCTCATAAAACTAAAAAGCTCACAGCCATCAAACTGATGCAGACCCATAGTGACCATATAGCACAGAGGAGAACAGCTCCAGTGAGTTTCTGGACTAACTCTTTGCGAGAGTACAAAGGCCTGTCTTTCTCTTTCTGGGTGGCTGGTGGTTTTGAACAAGTGACCATATGGTTTTCAGCCCAGTGGGTAACCACTATGCCAGGAGAGCTCACTTTCTTAAGTTATGGCTACTTCTTATCGACTTTGAAGGTCTCTAAGTTCTCTCTACCTTTAGTTTCTCAATTTGTAATGACACTTCATATAAATGGCTCCTTTATACTTTCCACCAGAATGGTATGCCTTATAAATGTCTCCTCTCCCAGTAGATTCATGAGGATTTCTACATCATGCACCCTGAAAGGGCTAGGAGAAGCCCTGTTCTTTCCAAATTTTAAGACTCATATATTTCACACATCGCACGTCTACTTGGGCTTTGACATTCTTCTGTAGTTTCAGAAAAACAGTCTATCCAAAAATATACCAGAAACAGGAAGGGTAATTATTGAGCACAAAATGTTAATAGAAAACATACCACACGCCACAATCAAATGCAATTATTCTTTTCAGTTGAATCGAAAATTCTTCTGTATTGCAGAAGAAAGGAACTTTGTTGTTGATACCAAGAGAAAAAAAGGAGGAGAGACGGACTAGCAGAGATTGTTTATGCTTCTGTTCCTTATATCTCAGCATCTTAGCCAGACTGGGACTTTTCTCCTAATCTGGTGGCAAGTGGGGTGGGGGTGGAAGGTGGTCCCTGTTTGAAATCTCCCCAATTCAGGCTGAGGAACACACGGATGGTGCAAACAGTTAATTGAAAGGCTGATGGTTTGAATCCTCCCAGAGGATGCAGAAAGATCTGGCCCATCAACTTCTGAATGTTTGATCACAGCCCTGGAAAGCACTATAGGACACAGTTCTACTCTGAAACACATAGATTGCACGAGTCCAACCAACTTAGACCAAAAAAAAAGTATAGGTCTTGTGATGGGTAGGTTTGTTATGCCAACATGGCCACAGAAGATTGGTGGGTCTGTTGTGACGGCATGGCCAATGAACACACGGGATGAACTGAAGGGCAGAGATAGGAAGGGCTCAGCGAGTCCCTCCCTCTCTCATGCTTCCAGATCTTCAGACCAGAGAGCTGCCTTGTTCGTCCTGTGCCTCGACCTCCAAGCAACACTACCCGTGGGACACCTAATTGTGGACTGTGTTGCTGTGAGTTGAGGATCCTTCAAGCCCTACTTTGCCACGCTCATGGGATATACATCTCTTGAGCTGGGGACTGTTGGACTCTGTCATCTGGCTGACTGTTGGTGACCTGCTCTGCTGTTTGCTGCCTGTGACCAGATAGCTTGGATTGTTCTACAGAGGACTACTCAGTGGTCCTCAAGACTTGAAGGACTGCCAGTCTTCTAGTTGCCTCACGCAAGTGAGTTGCACCGAGCAATCTGTATTACTTTATAGATAGTTAACTGTCTTATCTTATATACCTTTCTTTATATATAAATATATAAAAGAATTTCTAGTGTCCTGATTTTTGTTTCTCTAAGAGAATCCTGCCTGACACAGGTCTTTTTGGTGAATGTTAGATAAACTGTAAAGAGAATTCTTAGTTTAAAAAAAATTCTATATCTGGAGTGAACTTTTGTGCTCCTCTCTGTGTCTAAGCTACCCTAAAGTCACCTTTTCATGACAGTTCATTTTCCATAGTGGTATTCTTCAACATTCATATGCCTTGATACGCTCAAAATTTTAATATTAATATTGTAAAAGGAATCACAATTCTTCTGGTTCATGACATGTTTGGGAAATAAGATTGTGTTTTCAATGCTTGATTTGAACAAATCAATTAAAAATTGGTGATCATTAAGTGCAAGGACCTTGTCAGTTTTTTTGCACTGTGGTGGTTTGGGTGATTCTGTGTTGCTGAAATCTATGTCATTGGCATTTCAAATACCAGCAGAGTCACCCAACAGGAATAGATTTCAGAAGAGCTACCAGATGAAGAACAGCACCAAGAGTGAACTAATTGCCTATTTCTGAGAGATTAGCCACTGAGACATGGACTCAATGGCATTTATTCTGTCTCCTGTTTTATGCCTGATTCAGTTTTCGAAATCAGCTGTGTTTTGGGGTACACGAAGTCCCTCAGACAACAATAGCAATATATAATAAGAATAAGGGTTCCCGAGGGGTAAATTGGGGGAGGAAGGGGACAAAGGGGAGCTGCTATCAATGAGTTCAAGAAGAGATAATGTTTTGAGGGCTGAGCCTCGATGGTTTAAGTGGTTGAGTGCGGGACTGCGGTCTGTGGGCTTGGCGGTTCAAATGCAATGGCGGCTCTCAGGAGCAGCGCTGGGTAGCGTCCACGACCACTAGAGGGCAATGATTCCCCCCCCAAAAAAAACAAAACAGAAAATGTTTTGAAACTGAGTATGGTAGCAATTGTACAGCCATGCTTGATCTAATTGAATTATGGAATGTTATGATATCTGTAAGAGCTTCCAATAAAATGATTAATAATAATTAAAAAATTAGGATAGGTCTTTATTTTTTAATTTTTAAAATCCTTTTATTGTGGGCTTGTACAACGCTTATCACAATCCATCCATACATGCATTGTGTCAAGCACCTTTGTATATCTGCTGCCATCATCATTCCATTCTCAAAACATTTGCTTTCTACTTGTGCCCTTGGTATCAGCTCATTTCCCCCCTCCCTCCCCAATTCCCCCTCCCTCATGAACCCTTGATAATTTATAAATCATTATTGCTTTATCATATCTTACACTTCCTGATGTCTCTCTTTGCCCACTCCTCTGCTGCTCATCCTCCAGTTAGGAGTTTATATGTAAATCCTTGTAATCAGCTCTCCCTTTCTTCTTGAATCCCACCTTCCCTCCACTCTCCCAATATCTCCACTCTTACTACTGGTCCTGAGGGGTTCATCTGTCCTGGATTCACTGTATTTCTAGTTCCTATCTGTATCAGCGTACCTTTCCTAGTCTAGCTGGATTTGTAAGGTAGAATTGGGATCATGAACGGGAAGGGGGGGGGGAGCATTTAAAAGCTAGAGGAAAGTTGTATGTGTCATCATTGCTACACTGCACCTTGACTGGCTCATGTCCTCCCGGCAACCTTTCTGTAAGGGGATGTCCAATTGACCACATATGGCTTTGGGTTCCCACTCTTCACTACCCTTCATTCACAATGATGTGATTTTTTTGTTCCCTGATGCTTGATACCTGCTTTGACACCTTGTGATCACCCAGGCTGGTGTGCTTCTTCCCTGTGGACTTTGCTGCTTCTGTGCTAGATGGCCACTTGTTTACCTTCAAGCCTTTACGACCCCAGACACTTTATCTTTTCGTAGCTGGGCACCATCAACTTTTCCCACCACATTTACTTATGCACCCATTTTTCTTTAGCGATGGTATTGGGAGGATGGGCACCCAATGATATGATTTTTGTTCTTTGAGACCTGATTCCTCTCACATCTCATGGTCACACAGGCTGGTGTTCTTCTGTTGTGAGCTTTGTTGCTCCTGAGCCAGATGACTGCTTCTGTGCCTTCAAGCCTTTAAGACACCAGATGCTGTATCTTTTGATAGCCAGGCATCATAGACCTTTATTATTAACCCCCCCCCCCACACACACACAAATAGCCATTTATTTAGTTGTATTCCTACAGTTCTATTTAGCAGTGAGACATGATGCTGAATATAGTGCCTGGCACTGCGTGCTCTCAAGGAATATATTGTATGAATGCATAGAGTGTTATGTTATGATGATAGATTAAAAACTATTATACCAATACATGTGGCTTCTTATGTACATAAACCAGGTACAGCATACCCTAAAATCTACTTACTGAGTATTTTCTCTTCCTACACTTTTCCACCTCTCTTCCTTCTCAGTTGTGCTCCTTTGTAAATTCCTAATACAAGTTTTAGATAAGACTTTACTGAAATGTAATTCACATACCATCAGGTGCACCCTTTATCTATACAACTCAGTGTGTTTTGAATATATGCATAAATGTTGCACAGTTATCACCACCATCTAATTTCAGGACATCAACCCCCCCCCCCCCACACACACACATACCCCCATCCCCAAAGAGACCCTGTACTTACCAGGCACTCTCCATGCCGCCTGTAGTGTGGACTATCTTGGCGATTTCATATAAGTGAAGCCACGCCGTATGTAGCTGGCTTTTTTCGTTTGGCAGATGTTTTCAAGTTCATGCTGTAGCATGTCTATTTCATTTCCTTTTGTAGCTGACAATATTCTGCCACGTACATGGACCTACCACACTTTGTGTATCCATTTGTAGCTTGATGGGTATTTGGGTTGCTTCCATCTTTTTGGCTACTGTAAATAATGTTACTAGGAATATTCTTGTACATGAATTTGTGTAGCTGTGTTTTGAATTCTCTTGAATGTAAGTGGAAACGCTTGGCCCTCTAACTTTTTAAGGAACTGCCAGACTGTTTTCCAAAGCAAATGGACCATTGTGGATTCTTCTCAGCAGTGTTTGAGGGATATGCTCCCATTCTGTCCCTGCCACCACTTGTGATTATGGCCTTCTTTTAGCGGGCCAGTGGAGTGCTGGAGCCCTGGGGTACATCTCCAGCTGAGTATTGAGCAAGGCTAGAGGTTACACCTACCAAATGCTCTGTAGGAGAAATACGAGGCCGGTTGCTCCCTAAGGCTTTGTTGTCTCAGAAATCCTTGGAACAGCTCTACTCTGGCCTACCAGTTCCTCTGAGTTGAAAAAGGTGGCAATGAGTTTGTAAACATTGGAACCAAGTGGTATCTCGCTGTGATTTTTATGTACATTTCTCTTAATGACTAATGATGTTGGTCACATTTTTGTTGGCCATTAATAGATCTTCTTTGGAGCAATGCCTACTCAATTCCTTTCCCATTTTGAACTTGGGCTATTTATCTTTGAGTTGTTGGCTTGCAAGAGTTCCTTATGTATGCTGGCTTCAATTTCTTTCTCAGATTTATTTGATTTTCAGATGTTTCCATTTTGTGAGTTATTTTAGTGTCTTTTTCTTGTTGTTGAGATACAGTGAAACATATACAAAATTCAAGTTTCTACATGTATAAGTTGGCAATATTATTTTTCTCAGACTTCACTTCCGAGTAGTTCCTCCTTCATTAAAATAAACTCACCAGCCTCCTAAAGTTCTGATCTCATCTTTCAAGCAGCTGTTGCCACTTTGATCAAATCTGGGTAGACTTAACAGAATGCTTAAGGTAGAACTTTAAAAAAAATCAGTTAAAGTTACTGCTGAGTTCTGAGTTTAGGGGATATTTTGTATTTTATTTTTGCTTTTTTGGGGGGGTATCACTGCCCTCTGGTGGTCGTGGGAGCTACCCAGCCTTGCTCCTGGAGAGCCGCCACTGGATTTCAACCGCCAAACCCATGGGCTGCAGTCAAGCATTTTGTATTTTAATAAAACTCAATTGATTGAATCTTTTGTTGCTTCTTTTTGATGGCATAGGTAAAAATTGTCTAATCAAGGCCACAGAGACTTACTCTTTTCATCTAATAATTTCATAATTTTAACATACACTTATATCTATAATTGATTTGGGTTAATTTGGTGTAAGGGTCCAACTTTTTTTTCTTTTTTCATATAGCTATCTACTTAGTGCAGCTGATATGCTCCTTAAAATCAAAGATGATGACACTCAGTCTCACGTATTTTAGACAAATTGTCAGGAGAGATGAATCTCTGAACAAAGGACATTGCACTTGGTAAGTCAGTGAAAAAGGGGACAGCCATTAAGAAGATGGGTTGGGACAGTGGCTACAACGATGGTCTCAAGCCTTGTGATGCCGGTGGAGGACTAGGCAGTGTTTCATTCTGTTTGACATACAGTAGTTATGAGTAAAGTCCGACTCAACTGCCTGTTATACCCTCCCCTGTCATTATCTCAACCCCTTTTGCTAAAACAATTCTCATCCAACAGCACTGTCTTGGCCACATTGCAAAGTTCATCTGATCACAAGTGAAAGTTTAATTCTGTATGTCAATCTTGTTTTCCATTAACTTATATACCAATCTTTATGCTATTACCATCACCACTGGACTGCTATAGTTTTGTGGGAGGTTGTGAATTGGGTAGTGGGATGTCTATCAATTGTGATCATCTTTCTGAGATTGTTTTCACTATTTTGGATCTGTTGCATTTCCATGAGTCTCCGGATCAAAGTATCGTCAGTGAAGCAGCAAGCTGAGATTTTGATAGGAATTACATTGAGTATGGGTATAAATTTGGAGAGTATCTCCATTTTAACAATATTGTCTTCTAATTTTTAATTTTTTGTACAGTAAAGCATGAGATGTCTTTCTACAAACCTGTTAATTGCTTTCAATAATGCTTCATAATTTTCAGTGTAAAAGTTTTGCATTCTCCCACATGGAAGAAGCACACCAGCCTGTGTGACCACGAGACATCAAAGGGTCTGGTGATAGGCATCAAAGAACTAAAAATTATATCATTGTAAAATAAGGGGGAGTACAGGTTGGGGACCCAAAGTCTATCTACAGGTGAAGCAATATCCCCTTATAGAAGGGTTGCGGAGAGCTGAGACAGGTTACACTGAAATATGTAACTTTCCTCTAGTTCTTAAATGCTTCCTCCCTCCCACTATCATGATCTGAAGACTACCTTACAAATCCGGTTATACCAGAGGATGTACAGTGGTACAGTTAGCAATGAGAAACATGGGGAATCCAGGACAGATGATCCTTTTAGGACCAGTGTTGAGGAAAGGCGATACTGGGAGGGTGAAAGGAAGGTGGAGTAGAAAGGGTGAACCGATTAAAAGGATCCACATATAATCTTCTCCCTCGGGTGTGGACAACAGGGAAGTGGGCGATGGGAGACATCAGACAGTGTAGGGCCCATAAGGAAGGGGGGAGCAGTGAGGGAGTGGCAAAAGAAGGAGCCAATACCATCAGCTTAAGTAGAAAGAAAAAGTTTTGAGAAGGATGATGGCAACAAATATATAAATGTGCTTTTCATACAATAGATGCATGTACAGATTGTGATGAGTTGTATGAGCCCCCAATAAAATGATTAAAAAAAGGTTTTGGCCTCTGTTTATATTCCTAAGTACCTTATTTTGATGTTGGTATAAGTGGAATTGTTTTCTTAATTTCATTTTCAGATTATTCATTGCAAGTGTTTTGAATTTTGTATATTGAATTTGTATCCTACAACCTTGTTGAATCTATTCCCAATCCTTTTTGATCTGCTTTCTCTTTTGTGCCTGCTACAAAATATCCAACAACCCAAGTGACTTATTCATCCTCCTTAATGCTTTAAAATGATAAAATAAATTTTATTTTAATAAATATCCCAACCATAATAAAATTATTTGTATTAAATTATACTTTAGTGTGTATAGTTACTAGTTGAAACCTTGATTCTTCTAGTGCAAAAATAAAGCACCTTTCTCTTTTTCTAGGATGAAACGTTGTTTTTGGAAATAACATTTATTCAATCTTTTTTGTTCTATATGTGTTGACATCAGGACACAACCATGCCACCTCATTTAGCCAGAGCCCCTTTGTTTTTATAATCAGATGTACTGTCCAAAAGCCACAAATAATAAACATGAGCTAATTTTCAAAGGTCATGAGAAACAGGTGCAGGGGTTTGGTGCTCCCCAGTAGAATGGGGCTATATACATGTGGCTGTGCAAAGATACTGGATTGGAAGAAGACCTGCATGGATTCCTCATCACCGCAGCATGGCTTGTCCCTTTATTCATAAGATAAAAAAGTTTTGGATGATCTTTGATCAGTCCCTTGACAATTCTGAGTCACTTTTTTTTTTGTTTGTTTGGGCATCACTGCCCTCAGGTGGTGGGAGTAGGAGGCCCAGCCTTTGCTCCGTGGAGCTGGAATCGAACCTCCATCCCAGTGGGCCGCAGTCCCGCGCACAACCACTACGCCACCGGGGCTCAGCACTGAGTCACTTTTGTTTGGGCATTAGGCATATAGGATTTTCTCATCCTCAGAGACAAGCAGCAAAACCTTACCTTTAAGCAAAAAAAAAAAAAATCCAAACAGTTATGTATTCCAAAAAGCCTTCTGCAACAAATTGGAGAAAGGTACGAAAAGCAACTTAGAACACTTAACAGAGACTTGACATTTATTGTGCAATTTTATCCCCAACAGAACATGTGGCATTCTAGAGGTATATGAGGTAATAAAATCAATACTCCAATTAGGACACCTGAAATCATTGGCTCTAGTAACAAATGTCTCTTATAATTAAAAATATTGGATGTTTAAAAAACTCTTATAACATTTTTGTTTCCTAAAAGAAAATGTGTCTAACACTTAAAAAACAACTTACTCTTCTATATAAATTGTTCACAAAAATTTCATTTTTGCTATTCTATATTACACTATGCATTTGTAGTTTTATTAACATATCCCTAGGGGGTATTAACTGGACACAGTACAAATAAATAGAAATTATTCATAGAGAATCAACAAGACTCCAACAATAAAAATATTAGGATCAATGGATTTGTCACAGTTTTTCCACAAGTATTCATCATAGAAAATCACCAAATAAAGGCAAGGTGGCCCCAGTGTCAGGCTGCTACATGAGATTCCCAAGAGGAAAGACGCAAAGGCAATGCTGAAAGTGGGCGGGGTGGGCCTGGACCAAGGACCTTGCAAGATTCATGACCCACCTCATGGTCTGGCATGCCCTGTTCCTAAGATGCACAGGCTCAGCCCCTTATGGTCTTGGCATGCTGTTGAATTTAAGCACAGCCAAAGGGTTGTTGGAGCCAGAATACAGGAAAGAATTAACTAAGGGAACTACAGTACCTTCCTATCAAATCTTCACAACAGTGCTCACAGTGACTTCAGAAATGAAAACCCTCTCTTCCAAGCCAGACTCATCCATTCTGAGGAGACACAGACAACAAATGTGAAAAAAGAACGAGACATGGGCTAGCTGATAGCCAGTGCTATTTTCAATCTGCATAATTTTCCCCAAAGACTCACACTTCACTGAATTCAAATCGCTGCTCTTACATTCCTGCATTTGTGTGTCCTGAGATCCCAGGAACAAGTTAGTAATTTTAATTTGCTCACTTAAAAACATTCTGATTTAGGGTCTTAGGTCAATCAAGTCTTAATGCAGAAAACTGGGCAGGTCCCAGAGGATACAGTTTATAAGTTCCTATTAAGCACCAACGTACTTGGAAAGCGCTTTTTTTTTTTTTTTTTAACAACACAAGTGCCAACTTTCCCTCTGTGGGATAATAAAAAACAACAAATTCATTCCAAAGTGTTGATGGGTTTTGAGAACTATGCTTTGATTTTTGGGTAATAGTCATTCTGTTTATTAAATCTAGACAATTCTCTTACTAGCAGAGCACCTTGGGCAGTTCTTTATTATAGAATGGGGATGATGGCAGTTACTGCCTTACAGGTTTGTCCCAAGGATTAAAATGAGAGGATTCATTAAAGTGCTTAACAAAATATCTGATATGTAAGAACGGAGTACATATTAGCTCTACACTTTGAATGGGCCAAAATGGATTGTATTTTCATGAAAAGAAAACAAAAATCCTCACAACCACATCACTGAGCAACATCAGGATAAACAAAAGAAAGAATTGAAGTTGTCAAGGAGTTGAGGTCACTTGGATCCATCGTAAGTGTACCCCTGGAATAGCAAGAAATTAAGCAACAGAGTATATTGGGCAAATCTACTGCAAGAGATCTCTTTAATGTAAACATGTCACCTTGAGGATTACGGTGAACCTGGCCTAAGTCAGGGCATTTTCTTTTTTCCTTCCTCCCTTCCTTTCCTTCTCCTTCTCTTTTTAAATCATTCACTTGCCATGGAATTTTGAATCACCTCAGAGGCATGCAGAAGTGGGACATTAAGGAAGGAGGATCTTTGAACTACGGCCAAGTTCATTGACTAAACCACGGACTGCAGGACAAACAAACTTGTTTTGAAAAGAGTAGCACCAGAGTGCTCCACAGGAGAGAGGATGGTGAGTCTTGGTCTCGTGTACTTTGGGTGCGTTGTCAGGAGGGACCGGTCCCTGGAGAAGGACATCATTCTTGGTAAAGCAAATGTGAGCAGAAGCCCCTCAACAAGATACACTGCCCATAGTGGCTGCACCAATGGGCTCACACACAGCTATGATGGGTGAGGATGGGACGGGGTGGGGCAGTTTTGCCCCGTGGTACAGAGAGTTCACTATGAGTGCAGGCAAGGCGGGGGTACCCAACAACAGTGCAACAGCTTTTCAATGTGGCCAAGACCCAACTGACCACTGGGACTGGTGCGTTTTACTCTAAGAATGAACAGGGTTTTCGATGAATCTTAGTGGCAGGTGTATTGTCACTGTAATTAAGGGAATCGATTCAGTAAAATCTAAGCTCTTCTATTAGTCACCTATGCATGGTCTAAAGGGCCATGGTGGCATCATGGTTTAGTGCATGGCTGCTAACCAAAAGGTCAGTGGCTCCAACCAGAAGGCCACTCTGCGATTTGAGAAAACACTTGCCGAGCTGCTCCTATAAAGCTCACAGTCTAGGTCATCTCCTGGGGCCCGGTGTCTTCCCTCACACAACGCTGCTAGCAGTTACGGACCCCAGGCAGCCAGCAACCCTGAGCAGTCACCAGGAAGATTAATTTAGTCACCGTATCTGCCAAAGACTTGGCAATACAAGGCCTTAAAACAGCCAAACTGACCAAGCTGGTCACTGGATGTGTGAAGTCTAGTCCTTTCAAGCTTTCTTACGAATTCATCTATACTGTGGTGAATCAAAACGTCTCCAATGTGTTAATACAATTACACTCTTTGAGTTTTGCATACTAGCAGGGGAAAATGATCATTTTTAAAAAATTTTCAATGCTGTGATATCAATTCTTTGCTCTCTTCTAAAATCAATAAAAGTCAAAGGCAATGAAAGAAACGCCATCCACTGACAGTGCCAGCCGCTTTGCAGAGGGCCATCAGCTGGGTGACGTTTTCCTAAATCGTTCCACATGAAGCAGTTATTTTTATCCAGTGCTTACATGACTGAAAGAAGCCGTCGCTATGTTTACAAAATTATATCATGATACATCCTGCTGTTTAGACACATTGACTTTAGAGTTCTGACTCAAGCACTCTGCTTGACATGTTTTGCCAAGCCGTTTTGGCAAGTGTGGCCACATTAAACACACCAGAAAGACTTGCACCATATGGGCAAAATAATTTCCCATTACATTTCTAAAACATTTGTATCTAAGAGCTGTTAAAAATCAGCACAGCTTTGCACTGTGAAATGACATAGCATAGAATAAGCCATGCATTTCAATATTTTCTAAAAACTGAGTTATCCCAAGAGTGAGAATTTGAAATATAATGGAAAGCTAAGAAGAAACCAAGGAGGTAGCCAGTGGGCATTCGGGGTAGCTTGTAGGGCATATTTATAATGAGAGAGAATCTGAATGAAGGCAGTGGTTGTTTCCTTTTCTGACAAGAATACGTGCTTCATCTTACATGATGCTCCACCATGTAGGTACTTGGTGACATTAGAATGAAATCAGAAGTCACTAAAGGTGTCAGGGAAATGGAGCAAAATGAGCCTTTATATAGCCCAGTTTTAATTACTGTCTAGATGAAGGGGAAAAATCCAATATTCTGACAACAGTTACTGGATCTAGAAAGTCATTCTATCATCAATTGATGCTAGATGGACTAGTGGGGTCCAATAATATGTTGATCATAACACATATCACCTATAATCCCAAGGAAGGACTCTATTACGCTCGCATGTTTATAACCAATGAAGAGAAAAATCCAAATGCAAATCACTTACTTGAAACCTCTGCTCTCATATTCTTCTCCACATTCTGAGTGGAACCTGGTGGAACACAAATGGCTATCCCAACTGAAACATAGTGGCAGAAATGAGGGAAACCAAGAGAGAATGAAGCCTGAGTGCAGAAGCTGGATGAAATATTTTCCAGTAAAATGAGGAAAGTATAAACTTAGATGATATATTTTTCTCCAAAGCACTTAACACATGGAGGCTAAATGATGGGATTTTCACAATATACCTTCTAAAGAAACAGTGAGAGAGATGACTTGTGTAACTACTTGTGTAATATTGTTCACGTGGGCCATTGAACAGTTGAACAGTTCATTGAACAGTTATTCTGAGTCAAGCCAGAACTGGACTCAAGCTTCAGTTCACTGTGGAAATCAGGCATGGTCTTTGTGACACAACTTCATATTCAGGAAAACACAGGAAGCATCAAGACATTGTCACAGTTGGTAGGCAGGGACTCTCCTGATAGCCTGAACTATGAATCATAACAAGTCATGACCAAAATGCCACATTTGGTCTTTGGTGTCAAGTCAACCCTATGATCTCTTCCTGTCACCATCCTGCATTCTGAACTCTGTTTTTATCTCATTTATCTTAAATTAAATACGACAATGTCTGAAAGAGAACCCTAGGAATTGATACATGATTAAGTTTCTTGCCATGAAAGCAATTTGTCTAATTTCTAGACAAAGATGCAAAAAAATTAAATCCAGGAAATAAGCAACATCTTTAGTTTTCCAAAGAGATCAAATGACAGTATGATGACAACATCTGATCTCCTCAGTGATACTCAGCTAGAAGTCGATGGAGCCCTTGGAGGGGCAGACAGTTATTCCATTTGGCAGATAACTGAAAGATTGGAGGCTTGAGTCCACCTAGATGTGGCTCAGAAGACAAGTCTGGTGATCTTCTGCTAAAGAACTCCACCATTAAAAAGCCTCTACATCCAGGTCAACTCTGACACATGGGAGGCTGCCATGAATTCATGTCAACTCAGTGACAACTGCTTTTACACAGAGTTCACACTGGACTTATCCAAGATATGGAATCTTCCAATCCTGTGGTTTAAGGATCAAGTGGCTGTGCAGGCAATGAATGTTGAAAGAGGAGGCTCAGATGGCAGCCAGGGCATTTCAGAAGCATGTCTAAGAAAATGTATGTAAGAAAAGCATGTCTAAGAATAGTATGTGGTGGGCTGGGCTACAGGGAGGAATATGACAATCATATGGAAAGTGCTAAGTATAAAGGAACAAACACATCTGACCAGGAAGCAAGGGCTGGCCCAGGAGAGGCACCAAAACTGATCCGTGTGATGCTAAGTCATTCAGTTCATCTTTCTGGGCCGTGCTTTCCTCCGGTGCACAAGGGATAGATGGCCAATATGTAATATCAACATTTTGGAGTCGAGTGCTGGGGAAGGGAGATCAAGTGTGTCTTTAGAATAAAGTTGGTGCGTAACCTTGTGATCTGGCAGGTAGAGTCTACCACAGCAGTCTCACTGGGTCATGTTATAATGCCAACTACACAGTAGGTTCCAGTCACCCTGCCTCACAGGAGAGACGCAAGCACTTCATCCTGACTTACGCCCATGTCCAAGCCTACAGCTGTTTATAAGTGCAAGAACCACTATCATTCACTTCTCTGACGAGGCCAGCAGGATGGAGACAAAATGTCCCTTAGAAAAGGTCAAAGAATTCCTTTACTTGCAGGGAAGGCTGAAGGCTGGAGACTCACTGCCATTGAGTCAGGGTGGACTCATAGGGATGGCCCCTAAGGGCTTCCAAGATGGTAACGATTTAATGAGTAGAAAGCACAGTTTTTCTCCCACAGAGGTGCTGGTGGTTTTGAACTGCCAACTGCACAGATGGCAGTGCAATGCACAACCATTACATGTCCAGGGCTCCATCCATGGTTGGAGGGTTTTTTTTTTTAAAGCACCAGTCAGCTATTTCTGCTACAGTAAAAAGGACACTGCACCATGAACTATATCCAATTCTGATTCACGGTGACTCCATAGGACAGAGCAGAACTGTCCCTGTGGGCTTCAAAGACTGACCCCTTACAGGAGTGGAAAGCTCCATCTTTCTCCCTCAGGGCTGTGGTTGATTTTGAACAACTAACTTCGTGGTTAGCAGCCTAATGCGTAACCCCCTACACCATGAAGATTCAATGAACATCATGAAAGTCCATTGCAAACAAAGAAAGATCAGATGGCAAAACTGATGATGTGATGCCGTTCTTCCAACCAAGAGTTCACGCGGCTAAAGAATCTCACGAGACACTCACTGTCTTCTCAGATCTCTGACAGCACTTCACGAGAGGATGATCTTTCTCCTCCATGGAGAGCCACAACTGTTCACTGTTGTGGTTTCCATAGGCAACATCACTGTGAGCACCGCTTCTGCCTCTTCCAAATTTTCAGCAAAATTTCCTAAAAAAGGGAAGGAATGTTAATTTCCCCTACGCCACTTAACAGAGCAGCTTCACCGCACTCCACTTTTCCATGGAGAGAAGCTGAAAATCAGAAGACAGGCTATGGAAGGCTCTGTTTCTAAGCCTTCACAGACAGCAGGTGCTAATGGATTGTTGAATGGAGGAGGTAATTTATTTCCAATGAAAAAGTGCCCCCCCCCCAATAGAACTGCATTAGCAATAGATGCTCACTAATTTTAAATGACTTCCAAAGCAAATTTCAAAACCCTTAGTAGTCATTTTTGCAGAAGACACTTCATGGTCCTCGGTCAACTCTGGCCATGTCAGGATGGACTGACAGAATGGAGGCAACAAGGAGTGTAAAGATAAGAATGGGGAGGACAGCAAAGGACCAGACACTGTCCTGTCCTATTGCCCACCGGGTTGCTATGAGTCAGAGCGGACTCCAGGGTATCTAACAACAGCACTGTGTCCTTCAATATTGAAAGAGTGTAGTCATCTACACTACTTTGATAGGAGAAGCCTTTCCTGGAATCTAAGGTTATCAGGAATTCTAGCATCTCTGTCGCAGTCATTTTCAAAGAATGATTCCAAAGACATCACTGTATGGAAGGCAACAAATGAAACACAGGGGGAAATTGTGTGTGTGTGTGTGTGTGTGTGTGTGTGTGCACGCAATGGCATAGCATTGACTCAGAGCTTATAGTTCGGGGAACATAGGAAGATGGTAGTAGACGAGACTTACAAACAGTATGGAATAAAACAGTTTCATCCACAGATAGCAACACAGTGTCTTTGCAAATTATAAAGATCACCTCAGAGCAGAAAGCCCCTCTTCCACAGACTTTACAGACAGGTTCATGGCACAGTTCTCAGAAGGCCCTTACCACCATGTTTAGACATACCAGAATATCTGGTCAACTCAGTGAGTTATTGATCCTCTGTGAACCAAACACCGTGTGACTCAATTTCTCATTGTTCAACCAATGACTTTGGCATTGTGGCAACCAAGCCTGATTTAAGGGTATGGAAACTTAAGGTAAAAGAACCTACAAAATTAAGTATATGACCATGGGGTTAAGCTCTTCAGATGTTTCCTGTCAGAGACAATGAGAATGATCACTGTTTGTACACTCTGGAGACCACACAGTGCATTCTTGATTGACATGGTGGTACTTGTTAAAACAGCTGAGAAAGAGTGTTGACTTCCAACGAATCACTGTCTGCAGAGGTAAATTCTGTTCACCATTTTCTTTTTGAATAAGGTGATTCTATGCCATTGACTTGATTTCAATCCATAGCGACCCCATGTGACAGAGTAGAACCGCTCCACAGGGTTTTCTATTTCATCTCCACAGAAACAGGGTTTTCTCCCTTGTAGTCTTTCGGTGGGCTTGAACTGCCAGCCTTTCAGTGAGCATGACCTTTGCCCCACCAGGGCCCCTATCAAAAGGTGTTAACCACATAGAAACAGCACACAGTGCCACCCACCCTAATATCTTAGCTGAGAACCAATCAATTTCAATCTTTGGAAAACAGAAGAGCAACTTATTTGAATTAAAACAAGAGAGTGTTTGTTCCTTGTCCCTTAAGAGAAACTGCATTTTTTTAACCTTCCCTTGTGTACAGGAACACTACCTCCTTCTTCCTTGGGGACCCACCTTTTCCAAGAAGCTTGAAGGTTTAAGACAGGTCTAGGAGTTCCCTTCTTCCCCCCTGTCATCGTCTAACTAAGAATCATTTCAAACAGGTTGTAGCTTCTGCTTTTTTTGCAATATTCTGAAATGCTGTTGTAGGTACTAGAGACTTCTCAAACAACCCCATGAGGATTGCTTGCTTGGAACTGGGAGAGTTGGGCTAAGGGACTAGGGTTCAGATGTGTGTCTGAAGTATGGCAGAGTGACATGCTTTGGACTGTAAGGGTATGCTGACAGGACATTAAAGACTGGAACTCTGGAAAGGACTCGTTGCTACAGTGGAAGGATTTTGTCCACTAATCCCCGGATCCATCCTGGGCGTTTTTGTTGAAGACATCATCCTGAGAAGCCTGATGATCAATCCCGTCATAGTAGGAGCCGCCGTTGTGCAGGAAAGTCCCCACTGCTCGACCCTGCCGGGCGTGACCCACGGCGTCGCTGAACACTTTGTTTATTTGCTCCTCCGAGGGCATCCACCAATCAGGGTTAGAGGTACAATGCATCCTAATGAATTCTGTGGGAATATATACAACAGTGAAAGAGAGAGAGAGAGAGGAACAGCTGGTTTTTGCAGAGGTTAATAGGAGAGACTATTGACACTTAAACCACAGCTCTACAGAAAACCCAATGCAATGCCATGATGATGCCACGATTAGAACTACCTTATCCCATAGAAATGTTCTTTTTTTAATGTACAACATAAATGTCCCCTAGGGTAAGGGTGTACAATCTCTAAGAAACATCTCCTGTTGAAATGATAACTGATTTCTATGCCTTGATATGTATATCACACTTGGTGTCAACTATGCGTGCATCTCACAGTTTGAGAAGGTTCACCATCTCTATAAGCTGTGAGATATCAGCGCTATGGTATTCTTTCATCAGCGAGACCAGGATGAGACAGCAATCCCCAAACTCAAATCACTGCCAGTGAGTCTGTTCTGACCCACTAAAGCCAAAGGGTGAAGAGGCAACTGGGCTAGTCCTGAAACTCCTTAAAAGATTGTACTGTTGAAAAACCCCAAACACACCGCTGTCAAGTCGATTCTCACTCAGAGAGACTCTAGGGTCAGAGCAGAAATTCCAAAGCTGGGATTCTTCCTGGAAGTTGACTGTTACCCCTTCCTCCTGCAGAGTGAGGAGCTGAGGGATTGGGATCACTGCTATTTTGGTGACAGTGGTATCTATAGACACATATCTTAAGATGAGAGGCCCTCTATTATCTAACTTCACTAGAAAAGCAGTGAGCATGTCTGGAAGAGCAAATGTATACAAAGGATAAAGTGTATTATCTAAGTGTGTGTGTGTGTGTGTGTGTGTGAGAGAGAGAGAGAGAGAGAGAGAGAGAGAGAGAGAGAGAGAGAGAAAGAGAAAGGGAGAGGAGAGTTAAATTGGTGGATATGACTATATCTGACCTCCCTTAGATTAAGCTCAACTTAACTTTTTTATTTCTTCCTTAAGAGGGGAGGAGACATAGCTATTTCTAAATTAGCTACTTTAGAACACTTGCCAATGGAATCGAGCATTTGGGGAGAAGTTTTTGTGGGTAGGGTTTTGTGCAGCTGCCTGAAGCTTCCAGGAGATTCTGTGCACGACCCCCTCCAACGTGCAATGTAGGCTCTGCCTCCCTTGGCATCTGGAAATGCCTGGCCTCAGTGACTGTGTGGAGGCGTCCTGGTGACTTGGTGGCTGTGTGTTGGGCTGCCAATCACAAGGTCGGCAGTGTGAAACCACCCACTGCTCTGTGAGACAAAGACCAGCCTTTCTACTCCCATTAAGAACTCCAGCCGTGGACACCCACAGGGGAAGTTCGACCCTGTCTTAGAGGGTAGCTAGGTGCAGCTACGACCTGATGGCAGTGAGAACGCAAGAACTGACAGTGTAGAAGGTGGCACTCCAAAGGACTCCCCCCAGAAAGCCCCCACATGAACGGAGGTGTGCACGTCTCCAGAGCATGAGATATCATGGAGAATCAGCATGAATGGGGGCATTTCCTTCCATGCTGTGCCGGAGGTAAGAACCACAGCTCCATCCCAGCCCTGGTGAGCTTCCTTGGGGCAAGAACCACCCTTAGCCAGCTCCTTTGACCCACACATTGATAGGAATCACGTGGTTAATTCTGAGGTCTGGGGAGCACGGGGTTAATTCTCACACTTAGGTCATGATCACCATCACCCTGCTCTGAGATGTCCTGGAATCTCTGAGCCCGACCTCATCAACCCATTCTCCCTCGGGGTTACCATCATCCTCAAGGAACCTGCAGACAATACCCTCCAGAAGCCAAGACACGAAACTCGCTTTCTTTGGGTCAAATCTGCCAGGGTAGAACTGCTTCTGTGGGTTTCTAAGACTCTAACTCTTTAGGGGAGAAGACAGCCTTGGTTTTTCTCCTGTGCAGTGGCTAGTGGATCTAGTGGATTTAAACTACTGACCTGGCTAGTGAGCAGCCCACCCCATTGCCCACCCCATGCCAGGGCTCTTGTTTTCTGCTCCTTTCATGTCTTGGAGTCCCTCCGACATGCAGGAAGGATTCAACAGCGGTTTAAGTGACTTTACCATCTTGGTCCTGATCCTGTCACACTCATTATCAAAAGGCAAAAATGACCAATGATGGGAAATCAAGGTGAACAGTGATTGACGGCCAGAGCTCTTTCCTGCCCAAGCTAACTACAACCCTGCGATCCTGCTACAGGGGGCTGCTCGGTGACCTGCACCTCCTGCTTCCTCCATCTTATTGTCTCGATGGGACTTTTCCTCGCAAAGACTTCTGTGCTCCGAAAATATGAAGCACCTCTACAGGCCTCCAAGAAGATGAAGACCTCTTCCCCCACTCTCTAGAATTAACCCCCCGCTGGCCCAAGGGCCTCTGGGCATATTCACCGCCTGGCATTGGATGGCATTCCCTAAAGCATGCAGTCTCCCACCGCTAGCCAGTCCCGAGACGGAAGGTTTCCTTAATCTTTGTAATCTTGCTCACCACAGCAAGGATGTTCACCCTGGGAACTGCCCAGCAGGCTGCTGTCTCACCTCCATCTTTATGATGGGAATCGCTTCCAGTGTACAGGAGGGCTGAAAGTCCCAGGCTTTGAGAGAAATTTATCTATGCTGTCATCTGCTGTCTCACAACTCAGACGATTACCTGATAGAAGCCTGTGTTCACTGCGTGAGAAATCAGCTAGCAAAAGCAGGTCTCTGGTCAGATAGCCTGAGGTGCATCTGAGTCATGTGGGGGTCCAGGAAGGTTCTCAGGACAATACCACTGATATTCTCAGATGTATTTTAGTTGCTGATTCACAGAATGACTAGTTAAAGTGTAAAATCTTTTTTAGAATTATTGGAAAGGCATTTGTTGCTGTGAGACTATTTATCGTGTTGTCCTTTAACTTCCTTTTGGGCCTACAGACAACTTCCCTGACTACACGTAGTGGATCTCCTCTGTAAAGTCCCCATACTGCCCCCCCACCCCATCCCACCTATAGGTGAGTGACCATATCCTCTCTGATGATGACTGGTTTCCATCACCTAGGGTGTTTGGCTAAGCAGGGTTTTCAGACTGAACATGCTGGAACACGTGAGGCTAGTGATCACTCCTTTTAGTTCTCTTTCTCAGTATAAGCCGCCTCCATCAAAATCATCTAGGGTGCCTGAGAAGAGCAGCAATGGATGGGCCCCACCCAGGACGGACTGAACCAGATTATCTGGGAATGGGCTAGGGAACCTCACTCACTGCCACCAAGTCGACTCCAACTCACTGCGCCCTGACATAACAGGGCAGAACTGCCCTGTGGGTTTCAAGACTGTAACTCTTTAAGGGAGTAGAAAGAGTCCTGACTGTTTCCAGAGGAGCGGCTGGTGGTTTGGAACTCTGGACCTTGAGGATTGCGGTGGAGCATGTAACCACTATACCACCAGGGCTCTCCCAGGGAGCCTGGGCTGCTAACAAACACTCCGTGTGTGTCTTGGACACGCAGATATTTGAGAATCATAGTGGACATGCCTGAAGGGGATGTAGGAATAGAGAAAGCTTCCTCCTCATTCTCATGTTCAAGGATGTACCCGGATCGTGCCTTTTACTTGTAACATCCTCTTCAGGAAATATTTATTCCTGTTCAGAATCGATCAATATGATGTCTTGCCAAACTTCGAAATGGCTATTGAACCAGGCAGGTTACTATCTGAGTTTTCTGGAGTGGATTTTTCAGGTGTGAATGGTGGTGGTGTTGACACGCTCGTGTTTTCACTTGCTTTATTTATTTGCACCTGCTGAGTCAACTGGCCATCTCTGGGGTCTCCCTCCCCAGCCTGTCTGAGCTACCCTACTGAGAACAGCTGCAGACTGTCCACCTGTTAGCATAGGTGAAGACTTATCCAACTAGTGTTTTTAAACAGACATTTCTTTTATAATTTTTAGATGAAAGGGGCAAGGTTTAGACATTAAGGAAAATGAATTCTAAGCAAATTGAAAGAATTAAGAAAACTAGTCTTTAGAAGGCAGTAGAAGGAAGCACTGATTATAGCAAGACGTGGGATATCATTTGACCCACTTTTACATGAAGGTAAGTCAAAAAGTATCACTCCTGGGGCTCCAGTTCACACATGCACGTTTATCCCAAAAGAAACATGCTGGAAAAGACGCCTGCCATCAGTGGATGGCTGCAGACAAGCGAAAAGCTCTCTCAGCAACACACTTGTCTTTGTCTGATCAGGGCGGCATCAAAGAGGATGGCATCAAAAAAGTGGCATGAGAATGGATATGCTAGGCCCCTCAAATTCAAGGCAGAGGGCTGGACCAGAAGACTGTGACAGCTCTCTTTGGAGAGTCTCAAAGGGTCCTCTTGATAGGTTTTCTTGAAGGCCACAAGATGATCACAGGAGCTTATTTGCACAGAAGTTTAAAGAAAATGTAGCCCTGCACCAGGGAGGAAAGCCAGGGAAGCTGCGCTCCTGTCATCCTCCCCTATCAGGACACTGTGCTTGCCAATTCTTCAGAGGCAGCTTGGGTGCTCCTGTGAGAATCTTGGTGGGCCACTCTGGTCCATTCACCCTACAACCTTGATCTCATGCCTTCAGACGTCTTATAAGCCAAACCTGAGGAACCCTGGACAGGAGGGCCACATTAAGGAGGCCAAAATGGCTCCTTTGACAGGTGCCAGTCAAAGATGGCAGTGTTCTCCAGGGAAGGGTAGTCACGGGTGTTAGGGGAGGGAGAGTCTGTTGCAATTTGCAGTGACCTGGTCATGCCACAGAACGACACACTGCCTGGCCCTGTCCCATCCACACCCTGGCTTCCGCCAGGGAAAGATTAGAGAGATGGAAGTGCCGCCTTGTCAAGTGCATAGACGTAGCTGGAGCATCGGTGGAAAAACCACAGCTTCACATTTTGATAGTTTTCTTAAGTGAACGACTCTACCGGTTTGTAGCAATACTTTTTGACTTACTCTCTTGTTTGTTGCTGCGGGGTCGATTCCACCTATAGCAACTGGACAGAAGGGGGCAAAACTATCCCGTACGGTCTCTGAGCCTGTGAATCTTAGGGAAGCAGACTGCCCCTTCTCGCCCCTGCAGAGTTGCTGGTGGCTTCCAACCACCAACCTTGGGTTTAGCCACCCCCCCGGCTTTCTCACTCTATCCCCGGGGCTCCTTCCAGAATGATACTTAATTGCACATCCACAGTTCACCGTTCTGCCCCTGTGCTGTGCATGCCCCGTATTCTGCGCTTGCTGGAGGCGGCCTTCTCTGGTAGCCATGAACCTCAGAAGGCGATGTGTGACCCAGGAAGTGCTATGCAACATTGCTGTACTGTGAAGCGAGAACGCCAAGGCTCAAGCAAATGGAGAATCGTTAAAGAACTTCTTAAGACCAAGGAGATGGGCCACATGAAGCCTATAAGGTCACAGCAGGGCAGGGGGCAGGGGGTGGGGGAGGGACCAAAATACAGTCAGGCCGAACACTAGTACGCGGGGAGCCACAGCCCATGCGGTGAAATGAGATCACAGATGGCGGACACTGAGTGGAAGGATGCAGTACCTCGAAGGCATGTTACTTTAACTGGATCCAGAGGGCGTCTTTCAGGACCTGTCTCTCCTGACTGCACTGACCTTTTCCTTTTCCCAAGGCCGCATGAGTACTTAAGCTCATCGGTCGTGAACACAAATCGGATGAGGTATCGAAGGAGCCGTCTCCCATCTTTCTTTGAAGAGTTTACGGCCTCGTCCCACTGTTTGCTCGTTATGTAGACAGGATAGTTGTTCAACAGCTGCTTGCTTCCCTGGAAAAAGCGAGAGGGTTTCTCATTACCTACTTTGCCAGGCAGCCGTAGCCACGGCCATCGTCCATGTCAAAGGCAAGCACGCTTTTTAACCAAGGGGTGGTGCTGACAGCGAACCAGGTATTGAAGAGCACGAGTAATTGCTCGCGCTCAGGCTGGGCACTTTTCAAATTGCATTTGCATTTTCTATAACAAGAGCCAATGAGGTATAATGAACACCTTTGAAAGAAGAGCTATTTATAACTTGCATTTTAACAGGTAGGTTAAAATGTGTCAAGATCCAATGACAGAGAACACTATTTAAATATAACCTGTAACTTTCCTTTTCAATCTACTAAAATATGCAAACATGGCTTTGAAGAGTGTGATCAAACAGGTCTCTTCAACCTTTGGTTGGCAGGTAAATACTTTGAGAATTGGTGCTGGGGGTCTATTTTCATCGGGTATCACTGGGGTCTAACACACTTAACATTTGATAGCCATGATGTTACGGTAAAAAAACAAAGCCACCCCAACAACATAAAAATTTTAATAAGGGGGAAATGTGGAGATGAAAGAAGTCATAATAATGCAAAACATGTTTCCTGAAATTATAGCTTCTGCAAATGCCACTATGTCAACTCGAAATTTTTCTTACTTTTCACCTTCATAATTTATGTCTGCTATAAAATTCCCAGGCTAAATAGCTGCAGTGGGACTAATTATGGGAATTTCTGTAACATTTATAAGCCATGTTTAGTCAATTGCACCTACACAACCATTACTTTAGTTTTGGTTGTCCATAAAATTCTACAGTCCAGGACAAATTAATTAACCCATGATCTCTGTTTTAATGTACTCCTTCCCTAGTAATTAAGGTGTACAAAATAAAGAGGAGAGAGCTCGTTCAGTTTTATAACTCTGCAAATTTACTATAGGTTATAAACTTGGCACTGTTTGGGTGTGATAGGGTTTTATCTTAAAAGAAAAAGCTCAGTTCAGTTAATCACAGTGAGATGAGTACACATGTCAGAAGTACAAGAAAGAGGCAGCCAGATCTAGCCATGCATTGCACACATAGAAAAAGTTCCGGGAGCACAGTGAGTTATCCACTGGGTTGCTAATCAAAAGGTCAGCAGTTTGAATCCACCAGCTACCTCATGGGGCAAAGATGAGGCTGTCTGTTCCCATAAAGAGTTACAGTCCTACTCTGCCTTATGGGGCCACTATGAGTTAAAAGCAACTTGATGGCAGTGGGGGAGGGGAGGAGGGGAGACCCCCCCGGAAGCCTACTACCTCAGCTGCCCTTCCTTGAACAAGCAAGACTATGGAGGAGGTTCCTTTGTAAGGGAGGCAGTCGAGGTGAGTGGTGTGCGCAGTGTCTGTAGAGCCAGCTGGGTTGGAAGTGGATCTTGGTTCTCTGGGTTAGATGTGTCTCTTGAGCAAGTTACTTTACTTTGTTAGACCAGAGCGCCTTCACATGTGAAATGGGAAGAAGCAACAGATCCTGAGTTTAGGATGTGCAGGCTGGAGACCACACTCCAGCCCTCGGCTCTGTGCACCCTGGGTGACCGTAAATGTAAGAGGCGAGCAAAAGATGACCAGCAACGATGTCCTTGAGTGGCGCAAAAGGTAGAGCACTTGACTACTAGTAAAATAAAAAAATGCGTGGTTCAAATCCGCGTGGGGGGACATTAGCAGGCAGGCCTGGAGGAAACTAGCAAGTGCAACTCTACCCTGTCCACAGGGGCCTCGCCCTCCTTTGGAAGCGACACTCTCACAACCATCACTGCGGCATTCACGGAGTTTAGAACAGTGCACGGCACGTGCTGCATGTGGACACCAACAAGATCATGAGACAGGAGCGGGAACCCTGTAGCTCGCAGTGTCTCTTGACTCGGAGGCTGTTGTTTCACGTCAGGCAGTGAGGGAGGAGGAAGGCATGAACAGGGGATGAGAGACACCGAATCAAGAGGTTCAGGCAACCAATTCAGTGAGCCAAGGTCTAGACTCTAGGGGATGCCAGTCAGTACAAGGCTTATGGCTGGGCCTGGGAGGAGAGTGGGCAGTGGATGAATATAATCCCCTTCAATCTCAAATACAGAAGGACAAGGTTATGAAAGTTCTGACCAGTAGACCCCTCAACCTTCAAGACAGCCAAGTAGGGCAGGGGCCAGGTGGAATCTGCAGACAGGTCGTTTTTTTAGCAGACATGTCTATGTCTCTGTGTGTCTGGACAAGACAGGGTTAGATAAAAGCAGTGCTTATTTTTAAGAAGGCAAAAGTTCAAAAAAGTAAATGGAGTGACATTACTCTTAAAACCACAAGCTGGGTGAAAAGTTAACTTTTGGGTCAAGAACTGTAAATGCTAGATGTCTCCATTTACTGAGGCACAGTTACCAGCTCCAGGCACCAGCCCCAAGCACTTGTGGGCTCTTTTCTCCTTGCAGGGAGTGCTTCGAACATAATTACATGGCTGGGCTCACACAAGTGCCTTTAACTTCTATAAACGTCTGCTCCTTTCTGCCCAAATCAGGATCATTGTCTCAGATTGCAGTCTCCACACCGGAAGGTCAGCTCATGAAGCCTGGGGTTTGCATCTGCCTTAGTCCATGCTGTGCTCCCAGGGCCAAAGACAGCCCCTGATACAAGTGGAAAGACTCACAGCCAGTTTTGTGCCGTCTCTGTGATGGGGTGCAGACTGGGCCACTGCGATCCACAGGGTGCTGTTCACTGGCTGATTTTCAGAAGCAGATGGTGGACTTTCTTTGTTAGCTCTCTTAGCATGGAAGCTGCACTGTTCAGCCTCATAGCAACATGCTAGACTCCGTGGGCAGTTGGTGATGGTGGATACATAGGCCATGTGCTGGCCAGGGATCCAACCTGGATCTCCTTCATGGGTGGCCAGTATTCTACCCTCTGGATCACCAATGCCTCCTTGATGAACATGTAACAGATGCAGCAAACATTTATAGAATGACTAATCGTCTAGTACTTACCACCATGGCTGGCACAGAACAGAGAGTCAATTAAGGTGACTGGAATTAAGAGTCCTTCTTCCTCTTCCTTTTAAAAACAAACACTGTGGCACTGGGACCTTTGAGATGCTTCTGACAACATTAATTGGGTAAGTTAAAGGTCAAGATCTAAATTTCCTTACCTTAAAGAACTTTAAGGAGAACAATGTAGACACGTGGCCATTAAAAGGGGACTTCTGCCAAGGGAAGGGGAACGAAGAATTATTCCTTAATGGGTACTGAGTTTCTGTTTGGGATGATGAAAAACTTTAGGGAATCGACAGGAATGAAGCCTCCACAAGACTGTGGATACAGTTCATGCTGTGGCCCGGGACCCTGGCAAATTGGCAACTTTTCTGTTAGGTATATTTTATTGCAACAATTTCCTTTTGGCAGGGACTTTTGGTGACAGAGGACTAGCATCAGCAGAGGATTTAATCATCGTCTGAGTTTTAGTCCCTGTCACGACAAATGGAAAGTCACCGGTTTAAACCCATCAGCCACTCTGTGGGAGAAAGATGAGGCTGTCTGCTCCTTTAAAGACGTACCACCTGAGGGGGACTGCGGGAGAGGGAATGAACTCAAGGACCGGGGGGTGGAGCACTTCTCTGCACATGCAGGCTCAGAACTGCCTTGATGGCAACGGGCCACAGCACAACACAGCTGTAGGCACATGTAGAAAAGGAGACAGTGGGGCTATTGGAACATTTAAAATGGAAGGGTGGACAGATTTACACAGTGCTTTCCTCCCGGTTGGCGAGTTTCCTTGGCAAGTGAGGATCACCGCATCTGTTTTGCCAAGCGAGTTGCACCCTTTCCTAAAGTCTCCTGAGTCAAAGGGGGCAGAGCTGTAGTATTTTGTCCTCACGTTCAGGGCCCTGCCTGTGAAAGGAAGCTTTGTCCCTAAAAAGATCAGGGTGGGGCCTATTTCAAGACGGGAGATACTGTAGTTAGGGAACTGACAACCTAAGGAGGGGTCTCAAAACTTCCGAGAGCATCCGCTCTTACTCATGATATGTGACTACACCACTTGGAGGTAATTTTCTCCAGTAGAAAGGAGAGCAAAGAGAGAAAATAATTTACAGGTCAAAATACAACTCAGAATGCTGTCTGGATTATGAACTTTAAATAATCCTATTTTAAGTTCGTAGAAATAAAGTGAAGAAATTCTTGAAGTGACAATAAAAATAATACAGGGATGATGATGATGATGGCTAATAAGTGTGCTCTCCAGTAGAAAAGTGGATATTGCCATTGCCATTGTTATCATAGAATTCTGGTGGCGTGTTCTCTTCAGTTAGCTGGTGACATTTATTAAACTCTGACCTACTGATGCGTCAATTAGAAGAAAAAAATAATTACCCAGATGAACAATGTTCAATTAAAATCTTCAGATTCATAACCAAATGGAAGAAATGGGTATGTGCTAACTACAAAGGACTCCAGACAGTCCTGAATGGGAGTTAAGATCAATAAGCTATAGGAGCACAAAGCCAGGGAGTAGCAGGGAGAGGGCAGCTTCCTGGAGAAAGTGGACGTTTCAGTGGTGCTTTCTCAGATGAGAGAATTGTCCCATTAAGAAAAGCAGACTCTCTTCTAGTGAGCCATCAGTGGATTTCACACATGGTACCATTAGTTTGGATCTGTGCTTTGGAAAAACAACTTTCCAGGGTGGATGAGGAGTCCAAAGAGAATCTCCAGGGAAAGGTGACAAGGATGAACTCATCCACAGGACTGGAGAAAGTTTGGACGTTGGGCATGAAGATGAGGAAATCTGTGACCCTCAGTAGTTGGTATCTGAAGTGATGAGGAATCAATGCTTTTTATTAAAGTGAACTGAGGTGGAAGGGACATATGGAGCATGTGTGGTGAGGCTGAGAGATGCGTAGTTTTCCACTTTGGGGCGGGCAGTTGGACAAATAGGTCTAGAGTTGAGTCTTGGTGACTGGCGCTCTAGACATTTGCAAACTGTTGTTGGTCATTATATTGATGACTCTCAGTCATGGTGGCCCCTTTAGGATGACAAAATGCTGCCCCATCTTCATGATTGTTGGCACAGTCAAGACTTTGTGGTCACTGTGTATTTCAGTAACCTTCTGACAGTGGACAGTATTTGCCTGTAATCTATAAGATTTCCAATGGCTAATTTTTGACAACAAATCATCACACTGCTTTTCCTAATCTGCCTTCATCTGGGAGGTCTGCTGAACTCTGTCCACGATGGGCTACCCCGCTGGCATTTGAAATACTTCTTCCAGCATCTTAGCCACATGGAAAAGCTATCATGTTATAGCAACTTAGGGACATGGTTGGCACTTGAGATAGATATGTATAAAGGATGTGTTAACCTATACGTAGGCTTGATATTATGAGAGGCAACATCACTCTTCAGAGACAGAGAGTAGCAGGTAAGAGAGGATGAAAGATTTATCCCAGAGAGCAGTGGATGGAAGCCTCATGACAGCTTACAGGGTTGGGTCCTAGGACACTGAAATGGAGAGCGATGAAAGTGGGGGTGGGGTGGGGAGACAGAGGGTGACAAGGGTTGGAAAAGGACCCCTGGACCAGGCTATAGAAGAAACCAGCAGGAGTCTCCTGCAGAGCATTGGTGAGCACTGGAGAGGAAGTGGAATGCCCTGGTGGAGAGTCAAGGGAAAATAGGGGCACAAAGATAACAAATATACACCAGTCTTTAAAATGTTCAGTAATGTAAAAATCAGGTGATCCTTTGGCAAGCTTGATTCAGGACCTTGTTTGGAACTGGCCCTGGGGAGGTTAATGGGGATGATACCAGTCTTCAGAGACCAGGGCATGAGAGAAAGCAGGCTGGAAGGGGCTCTGACAGAGGGGGCTCTGGGAACACTCTGTGAGGAAAGAGGAAAGAGCACAGTATCTAGAGGGAAGGGACAGGGCAAAGGACTTCCTAGGATGGGGAGGCTGTAATGCATTTGCCTCTAACAGACAGGAGAAATCGAGGCAGGGAGCAGGCACTGATGGCAAAACATCTGAGGCACGTCAGGCTGAGCTGATGAGGACTCAGCAGTGGAGTGAGGAGAGATATCCTTCCTCGTCGGGGAGAAGTATGTGTGGAGGCCAGCTGGGGGGAGATTAATTCAGCTTGGTGTTTCCAGCAGAGTTTAAAGGCAGGCATGCGTGGTGTCACTAAGAATGGGCAGGGATTGGAGAAACGGGTAAGGCCATGGAAAGAACTCCTCTAGGTTTTCTGGAAAGGGAAGCACCAGGAATGAAATCTCCAGCCACACTTGAATTTCAGATGCTACTGTACTGACTCCCCAGTGTTCCCTCCTCTGGTTTCGTAGGAGCAGAGTTCTGGAAAGCGGTCTGTTCTGGTGTTTTTTTGGCGTGGCCCGGGGTCAGAGTAGGAGCCAGTGCAACGGGAGGGGAATTCAAGGACATGTTCAACTAGATGCAGTAATGTCAGTGGGTAGGGGACCAAGTGGACCCCTTCTCAAGACCTTGACAACTGACGACAATGGAGCGACTGAAATGAAACAAGCCATGGTTACCCATGGAGGCCAATGATAAACACAGTCATATACAGTGGGGCTGGGGGTGTTGGTGGTGGTGGGGCTTCTTCCAATACATTTAGGTTCCATCACACTGAAGTCATTGCTATGGGGTTGATGGTGACTCACAGCGGTACTATAGCACAGGGTAGATCTGGAACTCTATACCGGTGTAACAGCATCTTTCTACCTCAGAGGCGGCTGGTAGTTTCAAACGACTGACCTCACAGTTTGCAGCCCCCACTTGTAACCACAACACCACTAGGACTCTAGTTTAGGTCTCAAGTTAGTCGAACAGAAATCAAGTATATTCGAACCTGTGCCTTGAGGAATTCTATCAAGGGATAGATACCACGTTAAAACTGGCACAGCACTACCACCCCAAACAGCCTTATTTTAACTACCCCTTCTAAGAGACAGCTGCTTCTTCTAGTGACAGTCTCCTAGAGGAAGAAACTGGGTCGTGTCAGGGTCCCTGATGTCTAGAAATATATATCCAAACACAAGGATCTCACTCAACCTGGGGGATGCTCCTCATTGGTGTGTGTGTGTGTGTGTGTGAGGGGGCATTCTGGAACACCATCTCTGCCTGAAGGAACAGCCGGCCAGTGGGGTCACAGGACCCCTCTGCAAGCCCCCAAAATGGTGGAATCATTGCCCACACTCTGTCAACTGCTCTTTCTTCTTCCTTCTTTTCCTAGGATGCACAGTTGAGCTTCCACGGGTAGAATGTACGCATAATCTTTCTCCACAGTACACCTACTTAGCAGGTACTGGGTCCACAAACCTCTGACAGTCACCAATATATTTTGCTAGTCAATCTATTCTGGTAAGTCATCAAGCAATCCCTGAGGAACCACATTTATCTTTTCATGAGGGACTTACCTCGGTCGGCTGCTCAGCTGCCTGTGGTATCAGGAGTTGGTTGTGGTGCTGTAGGACTGTCTTTAAGTAGTCTAACACAGTCTGGCAGGGCACTGGGTGGAATAAATTACAATAATTAGTTATCCCATCATATACATTTTTTTATGTTAAGGTCTAAAGGGATTTTTAATATAAATGTCTTCAAACAAAACAGATGGTAATGATGGTGTTTTCTCAAGGAAATAAGAATTTTCTCTTATTTGGCATCCACACTTATTTCAGTTTGCAAATCCAGAACAAATGTTATGTCATTGGGAGGCCACTGAGTTTTCCCATAGGCTCAGCAAAATCCACTGACAATTTTCAAGTCAAAAAGGACTCTAAGGTGACTGTGGGCCAACGAGGACCCTGAACAGCTCCCAGCAAAGGCATGCTTGGTCTTCCTTGTCTCAGTTGTAGCATTAATATCGAACAAAGATGGTTTAAAGTTAAAGCCCTGAAAAATACATCTTTTCCTATTGTTGAATCAATAATATAGCACTTGCTTTTAATGAGGCCCCTTCTTAAATTCTTCAGTACAGTGTAATTCTGTGCAATTTAGATCTGCACTCCCATATAAATAATTGAGCTCACAGTTCTTCTTTTATTCCTCTACTGTTGAAATTTTACTTTATTTTAATAAACCATTTTATCGGAGACTCTTACAGCTCTGCTAACAATCCATACATCAACTGAGTTAGGCACATTGGAACATATGTTGCCATCATTTCCAAAACATTTTCTTTTTACCTGAGCACTTGGTATCAGCTCCTCTTTTTACCCTTTCCTCCTCCCCCCTCGTGAACCCTTGTTCTTTTATATTTTTATTTTCATATTGCACACTGTCCAGTCTCCCATCACCCACAGTTCTGTTGTTCATCCCCTGCGGGGGAGGGCTGTTTGTCGACCATTGTGATTGCTTACGCCTTTCTTCCCCACATTCATGGTATGGCTACTCTCATTATTGGTCCTGAGAGGTTTGTCTGGCCTGGATTCTGTGTGTTGAGAGCTCTTATCTGTACCAGTGTAATGCTCTGGTCTTAGTAAATTTATGAGACAGAACCGGGGTTATGATAGTTGGGGGTGGGGTGGGGGAATCAAAGAACAAGAGGAATGTTGTATGTTTCATTGGTGCTATACTGCACTCTGGCTAGCTTGTCCTTTCCGGTGACTCTTCTGTGAGGGGATGTCCAATTGTCAATAGATAGGCTTTGGGTCTCCATTCCAACCCCCATCATTTGCATTGAAATGGTTGTCTATTGTGGATATCGGATGCCTGATTCCATCAACACCTTGTGATCACATGGGTTGGTATGCTTCCTCCATTTGGGCTTTGTTGCTTCCTAGCTAGGTGGCCACTTGTTTAACTTCAAGCATTGTAATAGCCGGGCATCATCAGCTTTCTTTACCACATTAGCTTACTGGTAAGCTAGTGTTCAGTGATCATGTCAGAAGAGTGAGTATCACAGAATGTCAGGTTATTAGAACAAAGTGTTCTTGCATTAAGGAAAGAGTTAATAAAGGCCCAATTTCTGTCTGCTATCTTAATATTTAATCTATAAATATATGTACACAGAGCTATACCCTAATGCTATATATGAATGTTTACATATGTACAAGCCTATGTGTATACTTCTATAAATGTCTTTTGCCTCCTAGTTTTTTCCCTCTATTTCCTTTTACTTTCTTCCTGTCTCACTATCATGTTCCATCTTCATTCAGCTCTGTACTTCCTCTCAGCTACATTGCATTTGATCTAACCCTACTAGGCATTGAATGCTCTCCTCGTCATCGATTTATATCTCTTGTTGTTCCCTTGTCCCTGGGCTTTTTGGCTTCCCATGCCTTTTCCCCCACCTCCTCTTCGCTGTCTCCCTGGAACCATCAGTTCTGTTGTTTTCTCCTTGGGGTTGTCTATCCTGCCTATCTTCCATATATATAGACATGAAAAAAAAAGTCTATGGATAGTTCCAGGTCTGTCTGCTGAGCCTTATGAATGTTTTCTCATTGGGTTGGATGCAGTGCCAAGTCCTGCCCCTTGAGTCTGAGGTCTATTTTCAGACTCGGGGACCTTGCTCCTTTGCTCCCCTTGCTGCTCTGTTGCACTCCCTTCATGTTACAACCTGGTAGTGGTGATGGTGGTGATGTCAGACTGTGTACAATTCTTGAACTGTTTCCCCGGTGCTGCCCCCATATCGCATTGGGTTACAGTAAGGAGATGTTGGGTCTTGTGGTGGGACAGACTCTATGGTCCTCTCTGTGCATCGGCTGCTTCAAGCAGGAATGTCATCCTTGAAGCTTGGTGGGCCAGGATCTCTTCCCACTCTTTTTTTCCCCTCTTAGTTTGTTCCCATGTGTTCTGGAAAGACCTGTTACTCTCCCTGGGCTGTATCTTCAGTGCTGCCCTCGGTGGTATAAGGGCTGGCTCAGAGAACTTATAGTTCTTACTCTAATTCTTTAACCCTCTCTCTTTTTAAGAAGTTTAAATGATTTGGTTTAATTCAGATTTGATGACACACATTTAATTAATGAACGGATTTTTTAAAGTTAAGGTAAAAGTGATATGAGCCTGAGCTGTAAATAACACTTAAAAGCGGTTCATTTGGCAAATTAAATGCTTTATAAAATGTGCCAAATGAACCATCTTCAAGTGTACAAGTCAGAGGCATTAACTGTATTCACAACGTTATGAAACCATTCTTAGTATTTCTTTCTGAAAAGTTTTCTCTCTCTAAACATAAGCAATTTTTAATTTCTCTAAATATGGTTCAGAACTGACTGGATGGTATCGAAGAACAACTCTTGACATAAACTCTGCCCCCATTAGGCACTAACATCACTGCCCTCCTTTCTCAGGCTGATGACTGCGTATCTACTTTGGGTGCCTAATTTAGATATTAAGGCCTATTAACATTAGCAATAAGTGGATGACACAATCTTACTTGCTTAGGGAAGCACCTCCTGATGAAAATCAAAGACTAAATCCTTTACTATGGATTGCAACTCAACATAAAGAACACAAAAGTACTCACAACTAGACCGATAGAAAACATGATAAATCAAACAAAAAATTGATGTTGTTAAGGATTTCATTTTATTTGGATCCATAATCCATGCTCATGGAAGTAGTAGTCAAGAAATCAAATGACGTCTTGCATTAGGTAAACCTGCTGTACAAGACCTCTTTAGACTGTTGGAAGAATAAGGATGTCACTTTAAAGACTAAGTAAGGTGACACAGTATTTTCAGTGGCCTTCTATGCATGGGAAAATGAGATAGTAAATAAGGGTCATCAAAGAAGTATCGAAGATTTTGTTGTATGTTGTTGGTGAGCAATTTTGAAAGTCCTATAGAGTGCCAGAAGAATAAATAAATCTATCTTGGAAGAAGTACAGCCAGAATACTCCTTAGAAGCGAGAATGGTGATACTTTGGACATGTTGTCAGGAGAAGCCAGAGTCTGGAAAACACATCATGCTTTGGTAAAACCAAGGGCAATGAAAAGAGGAAGAGGGTCAGGAGATTGATTGACACAATGGCTGCAACAATGGGCTGGAATGTAAAGATTGTGAGGGTGGTGGCAAGCAGGGAATGTTTCATTCTGTTGTACCTAGGGTCACTGTCAGTTCGAATAGACTTGACAGCACCGAACAACCACCACCACAGTAGATATGTCACTTAAGAAATCACACCATTTCACTTTTGTGTCTAGATTATTTCACTTTATATAATCACTTCAAGGCTTATCATGTCATAGCATTTGTCAAGCTTCATTTCTTGCTGTGCCCAAATAAAAGAGATGTATGTACCACATTTTCTTTATCCAGTCATTTGATGGTGGACATTTCACATGTTTCAACCTTTTGTGAGCTGTGAATAAAGCTATAAGGATGAGCATTGCTGTACAAGTACATATTTGAGTCTCGGAACTTTCGCCCTGTAGACTTAAAGAAGAGTTAGAAAAAACTGAATAGATACTAACCCAATATAAAGCACATTTTGTTGTACTCTTGCATCCATAATTCCTACATCTTAAGATTCATATTAGTAGTCTTTTGAGAAGTATTAATGCATTAAAGTTTTAGTAGCTTAGTTAATAACCTAATTTATATGAGTTACTGCCACTATCTGTCTTAGCCATGTGCTTCCTTAAGATGTTTTTTGTCACATTAAAGGAAATAATAAATATTTAACCTAAGCCCCAATTTTAAAGTATCACCACTAAGCTTTCTTCACTTTGTTTTTCTCACCACTTTTTTTTAAAGATAGCAAACAGAAGTTATCATCTTTATTCCTCTGCTAATAGCTCTGGGTTTTTTTTTTTAGGTGATATCACATCTTCACATAAATAAGAAACCACATTGTCATCCAATTGAAGAATCCGAATATAAAACTAAAGTAGGTTAGGAAATCTTTCTTTTTGCCCCAAAGTATTTCTTTATAGAGCCACACTTACACACTTGTGCCTTATGAACTTGTGAACTTGTTTACGAACTTGGCATGTATCATTCTTAAATAACTCTTTGAAAATATTTTTCCAATTGAAGAACCATCTGCTGAACCACCAGTCAGCTAAAGGAAGCATATCTGTATTACACTGAAGTAGTTTCACCAAGATTCAGTGCAAACTGACAATTGCCCCTCATTTCAGCCGATTAGAAGCCAAGCCCAATTTACTGTTGCCAACAGTCAGAATATGTTTCTTAGTAAAGAGGTTTAATTACAAGAAAGCCCAGAGACTTGAGAAATTAGTAGAGATAGAGATAGGTTGGCCTCTTAATAGTTAACCTCTATAGCTGAGTCTCCTTCATGCAGGATGGATGGTGGCGTTCCTCACAGCAACCCTATATACTTCACATTTTGTGTTAGACTCTATGTATCTCACTGTTTTGCAAAGTGATCTGCGCAAAAAATTACTCTGGATTTCTTCAGAAGTTTTAGTAAGATTTGTAAATGATCACTGACTAATTAGGGCTTGGAATAACTTTCTGTGCTCCCTTGTCCACATTTTACAGTAATTAAGATGCTTAGGAAGAATTTTCACAAAAGTGCGTCCAAGGCAACATGCAACATGAATATTCAGTATGACCTTAACCATGTTAAAAATAATTATGTGACTAATATAGCATTATATGATACTCACCTTTCCAGCACAATCTCTGAAGACAAAACAGATGCAAGAAAGCTCATGGTGCCTGGCAATTAAAAGATAGAGTATCTGGGGTCTTAAAGCTTGAAGTTAAACAAGCAGCCATCTAGCATGGAATCAACAAAGTCCACATGGAAGAAGCACACCAGCTTGTATGAATTATCAATGGTAAAAGGTATTAGAAATTAAAAAAACAAGCGCTCATATTGATGTGAAGGAGCATAGTCAAAGTGGAAACCTGTAAGCCAACACCCACCTGTAGGATAACTGGACAGTCCCTGACTGAAGTGCCAGACGGAAAGGATGATGTATCCCAGGTGTGGTACAGCACTGAGGAAACATATAAATATTCTCGAGTTCTTTAATATTTCCACCCTTACTAGTATGGTCTTAGTTTCACCCTATTAATCTTGTGAGAGCTGTGCATGTTCATCTGTATAATTAAGGTCATTCGATGCATGAAATCCAAGATAGCTCAACCCTTCATAAATAATAATGGGAGTAATGACTCCCTGAGGGTATGGGAAGAGATGGGAAAAGGGGAATATGTAACAAAATTGTAAGTGAACGGATACATTCGATGGTGCAAGATATGGGATAATAATAATATTATTATAATAATGGTTCCTAGAGGCTAAGGGAGGGGAGGGGATAAAAGGGAGATGATATCAAAGAGTCCAAGAAGTGTTTTGAAAATGATGATGGTAGCAAATGTACAGTTATGCTTGATCCAATTAAATTATGGATTATTATAAGAGCTGTAAGAACTTCCAATAAAAATGATTTTAAAATAATAATAATTATGTGACTAAGAGAGAATGAAAAGAAAAAATAATAATAATAATAGACAATGATAGTGAATCAGCCAATGAAAACTCTGACGCATATTGGGGTTTGAGTTAGAACTGGATCAATGGCAACTGTGGACAATATCTTCCAGATGCAAGATTAAAAGTAGTATATATATATATATATATATATATATATATATGTATGTATATCCTTCTCATAAGAACCAGTGTTGTCTTTTGTTCATCAGAAAATGTTACCAAAAAAATGAAAAGACAAATCATTGGCTGGAAGGCTATCTTTAGAAACCATCTATACAACCATCTAAAATATATACCAAACTAAAACAACATAAGTACAAAGAAACAAATAATCTAATCATAAACTGGACATAGGGCTTTAATAGTCCATTCACCAAAGAGGGCAGTCAAAAAAACTATCTATTAAAGGAAAGAGGGGCTATTAAAAGTACTCAACATGTACTGAGTGCCTAGCTTGATATTAATATCCCCTTTTTCTCCCCACATGAAAAGATGCTCAGTGCCATTTGCCATCAGAGAGATACGGATCAAACCTCTGGTGAGATTCCATGATATTTCTACTGGGATGACTAAGATAAAAAAGCACTGGGAAACAACAAATGTTGACAAAGACGTAGGGATATTTGACGCCTCACGCAGAATGACACAGCCATTTTTGAACGCACTGCAGCAGTTCCTCAAAACTAGAAACAAAGTTACCATATGATCCAGAACTCTCTCTCCTAGGTATCTCGCCAAAAGACAGACGCCAACATTCACTGCAGTGTTCTTCACAATAGCCAAAGGAAGAAACAATATAAGTGTCTAACCACAGAGGAAGAGGGGTCGACAGAATGTGGGGCACACATACAATGGAATACTACACAGTCAGTAAGAGAAATGAACTCTTGAGACACTGCAACATGTATGGAGTTTGAAGACATGTTGCTAAGAGAAATAAGGACAAATACAAGTATTGTGTGATTTCACTTACTGAGTAAGATCAAGACAAGGCAAAGAAATGTATGAAGACCACAGCTTATGGATTACCAGGGATGGGAGGATGGGGATAAAGAGGTCTAACAAGGGTGGGAAAACTGCATTGGGTAAGGCTATTGTAATCACTGTCAAATAAGTTGTATACTTGTAAAAAGTTGAATTGAAAAAGCTGTTTTAAAGATATATTTGCAGCACGATAGAGCACCTACAATAAAATTAAAAGAGCAAGTGCTGAGGCTGATTATGTACAATAAAATACCTCATGGGGTTGGTTCCTTTGTTTCAGGCTTAGGGTCACACTTTTGTGGGACACACAGTTGACTGACGCAATACTGTGTGAAGACTTCGACCTTTTAATTAATTCTGTAGTTTACAGGGTGCTAAAAGGTTGCAAATGGCCATCAAGGCAGATCAATCAGTCTCTATCTGCAGCAATGGATAACGAAAAGTCAGGAATAGGAGGCAGGTATGAAAAGTGTGGCTAATTGCCTCTTTGATTAACTAGCCCCCTTTGCTAAGAGACCAGAGCTAGATGGTGTCTGGACTACCACTGCTGCTGAACATTTAGTTTACAAAATGTTACAGAAGGTGTTGTGATCCAAAGAGGGAATATACAGAACAGAATCTCAAATGCTTATGGACTCCAGGCTCTCTGGAGTCATAGAGGGTGATGGTGGTTATGAAATCCATGGTTAACATCTCTGGGATAATCTTTAAACCTCAAGCTAAAAATATTCTCTAAAGTCTTTCTTAACACATTAAAGACCGGGTATTTTAAGATCAAGAAGTTATAAACCAAGCAACCAAATCAATGTGAAGGGGTAGGGAAGTAGTGGAAATCCAAAACCCCTCTGCAAGTTAACACATTAAAGACCGGATAAACTCAGGATCCATTCACAATGTGTTAAAACAAACAAACAAACAAAAAGTCTGCCTTGAGCCCTATGCTCTTTTAAGAACTGTCTCTATGTGTTGCATTATGTAACTCTGCTGCACAAGACCTCTTTAGAGTATTGAAAAGTAAGGATGCTCCTTTGAGGACTAAGATGCACTGGACCCAAGTCATGGTATTTTCCATTGTCTCCCATGTGTGTGAATATGAACATTGAATACGAAAGACCAAAGCTTTTTCAATGCATGTGAACTGTGGTGCTGAAGAACAATATTGTAAACATCACAGACGGCTAAAAGGTCAAACAACTGTTCTTGGAAGAAATACAACCAGAGTACTTCTTAGAGGTGAGGATGGCAAGGCTTTGTCTTACATACTTTAGACAGGTTATCAGGAGAGACCAGTCCCTGGAGGATGTGTATTGAGAGGGAGTGGAAAAGAGGAAGGCCCTCAGTGAGCTGGACTGACACTGTGGCTACAAGAGGTTCAGGACTAACTGTGAGGATGGCCCAGAACCAGTAGGCAGTGTTTTCCTTCATTGTACAGAAGGTCTGAACCACTGCAATGGTCCAAGACAACAGCAGCAACACACAGGAGAGATGGACAATAGCAACTTGAAAGGTGAGTCAGGAACCTTAGGGGAGTGATGAGTTTATGTGAACGAGGGGAGAACTGCGTAGAAAAGGAGGCCGAGGAGAATGTAATTCGTGTCACTAAAATGGACATGGAAAATGTGCAAACAGCACTGTCTCCAAATTTCTAGAGTTGGCATCTACTATATCTAATACCAAAGTTTGAACAGGGTCTTAAGAACATTGCCACTCCTTTTGTCATGGAAAGGATTCTTGGTGGCACTGCGAGTTGAAAGATCCATCGATCAAACCCTTCAGCGGCTCCTGCCCTGTGTTAGAAACGCTAGAGATGAGTTCTCCTTTGCCCTGCATTGTCAGAACCAATGTAATTGCAGTGTTTTCATTATGAATGAAACATGTGCCAGACAAGACATCTTGATGTCCTAGTCCCACACTTTGGAATGATAGGTGTTTTTTGTCCCCCCAAATAAAGTAGGATTCTTGATTCTCAAAGATGCTTTTAGCTAAATTAATAATGATGATAATGCTTTAGGGGGTGTCCCAATCCAATGTGACCATCGCCTTTATAAGAGTAGAAACACAGAGAGGAGGAAATAGACAATGGGGGGATCTCATCAAAAGAAGTGCCCTGGGGGTGCAATGGTTACGTGATTGATCACATAAAGGTCAGTTGTTTGAACCCCCCCCAGCTGCTCTGTGAAAGAAAAGCAGGTGGTCTGCTTCCCTGGTAACAACTGATTAATCTGAAATGACCGTGACTCAGCGTGATCCTGCGTGACACTGTAGCATTTGTCCCATAGGATTTTCAGGAATGCCCTATGTGATGAGGTTGCTATGTGACATAACCAACTGGACAGCAGCTGGAATCGGCCAAGGGGTGCCAAGGACAGTGACCATCAGAAGTTAGGAAATAATCATGGAACAGTTTTTCTTGCCACCCCCCCAAAAAAAAAATCAAAGTGGAGACACTGATTTTGTATTCTAGCCCCCAGCACTGTGAGACAAAAATCTTTTTTTATGTTGGTTACAGTAACCTTACGAAACCGCACTAAAAATCAGAAAAGGTATGGGTCAAGGTTGCATCCATTTGCAATCTTCAGGCCAAGCAAATCATCGGAGAAGCTGGGTGAGATGATGAAGAAGGTGGCATCAAGATTGGAGGAAGGCTGATGAGCAAACGTGGGATGTGCAGATGGCACAACCTTGTTTGCTGACAGTGAGGGGGATGTGAGGCACTTGCTGATGAAGATGAAGGATTACAGCTTCAGTCTGGACTATAACTCCATATAAAGAACACATTTCTCACAATTGGACCAACAGGGAACATCTTGTAAAAGTTGAAAGGATTGAAGTTGTCAAGGATTTTGTCTTGCGTAGATCCACAGCGCTCATGGAAGCAGCAGTCAAGAGACCAAATGATGGGTTACATTGAGTAAATTTGCTGCACAAGACATGTCTAAAGTGCTGTAAAGCGATGATTTTACTTCAAGGTCTAAAATATGCTTGAACCAATCCATGGTATTCCAAGAGTCTCGTATGCCTGTGAAAGGTAGATAACGAATAGGAAGAACAAAGAGAGCTGATTCACTTGACTTATGATGCTGGTGATGAATATTGGATTGTCAAACGAATAAGCAAATCTATCTTGGAACAACTTCAGCCAGAATGTTTTTCAATGGCAAGGACAGTTCTTTAGACATGTTGTCAGGAATGACCAGTCCCTGGAGAATAACACGGTGCTTGGTGTATAAGATGGCAGCGAAAAAGAGGAAGGCTTAACACAGGGTGGATTGACACAGTGGTTGCATTGATGGGCTCAAACAATTGTGAGGCTGGCACAGGACCAAGCAGTCTTTCATTCTCTTGCACATTAAGGTCACTCACTATGTGGTAAACTGAGTCAATGGCAACTAATAACATGAAATTAACACATCTTCCTCTGCTATATAATCCCCAGTGGTGATCATGTTCTGTGGAAGATGTCCCTCCTATTCTCGATATCCACAACTTGGTATACAGCTGTGAAAAACTGTGAGCAAGGTGGGCTGATTCACACATGGTGTAATAAAACAGAATTTCATGTTCATTTAATGACTTTTGGGAAGACTATGGCAAGTGGGTTCTGTATTTTGGTACCTGGGTACAAGGGGGTTATATACAAGTCATTTTGTCATTAAAAATGGATGAGGTCCAATTGCCCAGGCCCAACTGTCCACAGATGGGGTTTCCATCTCCACTTTTCCCTCCCCCTCACTCACGATGATATGACCTTTTTTTCTGGGTCTTTGATGCCTGATACCTGATCCTATCGACACCTCTTGATCACACAGGCTGGTGGGCTTCATTCATGTGGTTTTTGTTGCTTCTCAGCTAGATGGCCACTTGTTTATCTTCAAGTTTTAGACCTCAGATGCTCTATCTTTTGATAGCTTTTTTCACCACATCTGCTTACGCACCCACTTTGTCTTCAGTGCTCATGTCAGAGTGGTGAGCATCATGGAATGCCAGGTTAATAGAACAAAGTGTTCTTGCATTGAGGAATACTTGAGTAGAGGCCTATGGCTGTCATGTGCTTATGTTAATTTTATAATTGAAATGTAGGGGTGGAGTGTGGCCTAATAATCAGGAGGAAGCCATTGAGTAGCTGATGAGGCCTCTGTGTGGGCATGGCTTTCACCTGAGACTCCTGGGAAATCTCGCAGTAGTTCCCTCGTGAAGATGAGAAGCTATCTTCCCCAGTTGTTGGGAGTTAGTTTCAAAGACGATTAATCACAGAAAAGGCAAGATGCAGCCTCCGAGAAGTTGGAGGAGCCAGCGGAGAGACCACTTGGCTTTGCCCTGATGAAGACAGACCTCTGAAGCTGGAGTGGCATGCTGTTGATGGACCTGAGCCCTGGAAGCGAGGAGCCATGGGGAGACCCCTGCCAGCGCCAGAATTCTGCACCCACTGACCTGTAACTTCCTGAGTCAGAAGCAGACTTTATAGACTGACTTTGGGCATATGGGTTAATACTGGACTTATGACTTTGCACTGGACTGGATTGGGATGCCTTCCTAGTGTCACATTTCTTTTGTATATAAACCCTTTCCTTATACCTATATGCATGTCTCTGAAATTTGTTCCTCTTGTCTATCCAGACTAACACAAGGCCCAATGTCCATCTGCTACCTTAATACTAAATCCTTAAATATATGTACATAGATCTATTTCCCCATCAAGGGTTCATGAGGGAGGGAGGGTGGGAGAGGAAGGGGAAAAATGAGAAGCTAAAACCAAGGGTTCAAGTAGAGAGAAAATGTTTTGAAAATGATGACGACAACCAATATACAAATGTGGTTGACACAATGGATGGATGTATGAATTGTGTAAGAGTTGTATGAGACCCCAATAAGGTGATTTAAATAAATAAAAATGAACAAAGCCAATGTCCTGTGTCCTCTGACTCCAGCCCCCCTGAGAGCATTCTCCTATCCATGAACCTTAGGAAGGTCTGAGCATCAATTTTGACCACGGACTTCCATAACTGGTAGTCTATAGATAAGGTATAGAGTCAATTGAAATGTGAAATGGCTTCCAAAAGTTCATGGGAGAATGGAGTTAAAAGGTAGTAGGGTTTTTCCATTAACTTTTAAAAGCTGCTTCATATGTTTGTGTGTGAGGGGGGAACCCACTGTCAATCTCAGTAGGAACAGGGGTTCTGTTGCTGCTGTTGCTTCCTGCCACGGAGACAGCCCCTGATGCATGGTGACCTAGCAGTAGGGAGAGCCAGGTGATGCTGCCAAGGCTTTCACATCTAATTGTCATCTAGTGAAAATTAAGGAATTTAAGCAGAAAGTCACTTTCACTGATTGTAAGACTAATATATTAAACCTACTGGTCGGGTTTCATTCAACCACTTATTTATGGATTTAGTCTGCAGTGGATGACCAGTGGATTGTGTCTGTGCTTCATTCGGTTTTCTTCTCAGGTTGCCTTAGTGTGGATGTTCTCCCTGAAACCCATTCACCATCATAGTGACACACACACCCATGATCAATAATGGATGGTGGTTTCACATGAGGTGCACTAGCCAGGAACAGATCCTCAGCCTTCCTCAGGGAAGGTGGTGTTTCTTTCCTCTCAACCACCTGTGTTGTCTGCAGAGAAGAAGCATGTGGCAATCCAAAGAGACTCACGGGAAACCACTTTCCTTGGTCCCCTTTGTTCTGAGAGCATGTGGCTCTTCCAGTTCCAGAATCATGAGCCTGCGCTTCTGTGCCATGCTGTGTGGTCCCAGCAACCACAGAGCTCCTTGGGTCTCCCAGGGAAGAGGGAGGGCAGGACTTGTGGCAGTAAGAAGAGCCAGGTGATGCTGCCGAGGCCTTCACATCTAATTGTCTTCTAGTGAAAATTAAGGAATTTAAGCAGAAATTCACTTTCACTGATGGTAAGACTAATATATTAGACCTACTGATTGGGTTTCATTCAACCACTTATTTATGGATTTAGTCTGCAGATAAAAAGATGAAATCTTGTAGGTTTAATGAGAAAATAGACCAGGAACCAAAAGCAGTATAAACTTCTCTTAATGGGAAGAGAGGCCAAAGAAATACTGAGTATTCATATTTATAATCCTCCCCTCCCACCATAGTGGAAAGCCTATCCAAATATCCTGGAAAAGAAAATCCCGGAGAGAAAATAAGGGAAGGAGGAAGATCTTTTGTGTTAGCAAGATAAAACCTGGGAGAACCAAGTTCCCAATGTCCCATCCGGTGTCTAAGATACCTAGATTAGGACACTGTTCTCAAAAACAAAGATTTCCCCCCAAGCTGCTATTGGTGTCTGGCGAAAGGCTCAGGAAATCGTCCTGAAGTAATTCTTGGATATTCTGAAATGGAACAGCACTTGAACACTGATGGAACTCCGCTTTCAGTATAGATAAGATCTCACTTTAAAGGAAACGAAAATTCTGACACACACTTAAGCAATGCCAGAGTCTGACTGGATCTACTCACACCTGCAGGAGCCCTGGTCACAAAGGGAACATGTATTCAGCTGTGATCTGAAATGCCAGCAGTTCAAGACCACATACCGCTCCTCTGGAGAAACGGCTCTTTCACTCCCATATCGGTTTATAGTCTCAGGAATGCACAGGGGCAGTTCTACCCACTTCTATAGGGTCTCTGTGAGACTTGGCATTGACTCAATAGCATGAGTTTGAGCCCCACCTAACACAGCTTCCATGGTCATCTCATGCAGGCACAGGCACCCTTCAACATGAGCTTCTGCATCGGACCCTTAAAGAACATCATGCTCAAAGGAGAGGGTTGACATTGGCAAGGGTTTCATTTGACTTAGATCCACAATCAACACCTTAGAAGCAAAGGTCAAGAAATCACGTGATGCAGCACAGGGGACACACCGACTGCAAAAGGGCTCCCCACAATGTTAAAGAGCAAAGTTGGCACTTGGAAAGCTAGTGTGCACTGGGCCAAGACATTTTCTAGGACTCCATATGCACGTGAAAGCCGGGCAATCAATTATGGAAACTGAAGAATTGTCTTTGAATTAGGGTATGAATGAGAAATACAGAAAGGAGCCTGGATTGTCAGAAAAATGAACAAATGCATCGTGACTGATTTCATTGATGTGAGGCGGAAAATGGGAAATTCAAATCCACTGCCTTAGTGTCGATTCAGACACACGGCGACACTATAGGACGCACTAGAACTGCTCTTGTGGATTTCTGAGACTCTAGCTCTTTTCACAGGAGTTGAAAGCCTCATCTTTCTCCTCAGAGTGTGTGGTAGTTATGAACTGCTGACCTTGCCACGAGCAGCCCAACGTGCAAGGCACTTAATAGAGACGTGCCAGAGCAGACCTCCCCCGCCCCCTTTAAGACTAGGACTCTGGTGAATTTCTCAGAGACCATGTAAATGCCTCTTTTGACTTAGCCATCTTGGGTGACCTACTGTTAAATAAGACACTTCTAAGGAAACCGACTTCAATTTAGTTTTGTCTATGTCAAAGTACCTTGAGTCTATAAGTTCCCATTTCTTTTAGTGTAGATCATTGCATTAAAATCTTAGTCTGAGTTTCTCTTTCCTAATTTTTCTGGCATTATCTAATATATCTTGCAATATAGCTGTTTCTAAAGATTCAAAACAGCCAAGCAAGCGGCCATCTAGCAGGGAATCAACAAAGCCCACATGAAAGAAGCACCAGCCTGTGTGATCAGGAGGTGTCAATGGGATCAGGCATCATAAGTTCAAAAATAAACAACCTCATCGAGGTGAAGGAGATGGTGGAGGGAGACACCCAGAGCCCGTCCAGGGATAACTGGGCATTCCAGCAGAGAGGAGCCAACTTGGAAGAGAAGGTACATTCAGGGGTCCGTATAGCACTGACGAAACACACAACATTCCTCTAAACTTAATTCTCAAACCTTAATTCTTCCTCCCCTACTATTATGGTCTAAGTCCTGCTTTACAAATCCAGCTAGTGGAGCGTACATACATCGGTAATAGCTGAAGGCTTTCAATTTATGAAATTCAGGATAGACAACCCCCTCAGAAACTGTAATGGGAGTAGTGACTTCCTAGAACTTAGGGGCAGGGGGAACAATTGAGAAGTCCCCCCCCCCCCAGGATGAGTATCAAGATTGTAGGTGACAGGATAGAGGAGCACAGTGCAAGATATGTATAAATGACAATACATACTTTATCAAGATTCTTGAGGGTGGCAGGGCTGGAGAGGAAGAGAAAAAATAGCAACTGATATCAAGAAACTCAAGAAGATAATGTTTTAACATTGCTGATGGCAATATTTATACATATCTGCTTATATAATGGATGTTTAGACTGACTGCTAAATGTAAGAGTCCCCAATAAAATGATGCATTAATAAAACAAACAAAAAGTAAAGATTCAAAGCATTTATCTCAAAACATGACACATTCAATTTTGAAAGGAAGTTGAAATTATTTTCTGTCCTGTGATGACCAAGGCCTTCAGTGTGCCCCTACCATCTTTATATATGTATCATATTGACGCTATCTTGCCATGGAAGTTCCTGAACTACAAACATCAAGAAACAAATGGTTGTACATTGAAGCCTACTAAGTCCACAGATCCATCCTTGTCCTTTGATCAAGAGAACAATGTCCTGTCTCCATTTAATTCAGCTCAATTGACATGTGCTGAGGTACGTGCGTCTACTGGGTAGGAGTTGGAGACACAAAGATGACTCTGACTTGTTTCTGCCCTCAATGGCCCTTATCTAGTTTCTTTCTCATAATGGAGATCAGGAGACACACACCTAAATACAACCTTCCCATGATAACATCTCTAACCCTGATGCCTGGTGCACCCTGAACAGTGATTCCATTTGCCTGTAAGAGTTCCTTCTACAGAAAAGTGTTACCTAGACTGAGTACTGTAAGAATAACAGAGTTTCTCAAGAGTTAGAGGAGAGTATGTTGTTAGGTTGGGAGAAATAGCAAGAGGAAAGAAAAACTGACTCCTGAGAGAAAGTATGACTGCTCAAGGAGGAGTGACAGATGGTACATTTGGGGGAACTTTGATCATCCAGTGGTAGGTGGTAGGAATTAAGGTCAAATTTCCAAAAGTGGACAGGAAAGCTCTAAATAGCAAAGGACCATATACTCCTAGTGCTGACTTAGCCCATGGTCCATGCGAAGTCCTCAGAGGCTTGCAGCGTGGAAGAAGGTGACAGGCAGAGCCTATTGCAATAGCTCAGGAAGTGAGTTCAGGAAGCGGTGGGCAGAGAGAGGAGGGGACTGAACTGAGGGAAACGTCAGGAATGAGGTCCAGGATTGCCTGGCGGAAGGGAGAGATCAGCTTTGGTTGTGTCTGAGGCTCTTAACTTGGGTAACAATTTGAAAAACAACACGTTTATTAGGTGGTAACACGGTACCATAGAAGAAAACCATGTAAAATTTCTGTATTACTGCCTTGCAAAGTTTTCCTTTTTCTCTCTTTCTTTTTTAAGTGTACTTTAGAAATCTTGGGCATGTCTCGTAGCTATGCTTCCTACATTGCCTTCACATGTGGAAGGTTGAATATTTACTAAGACATATAAGAGATACTTATTTTAAAACTCAACTCTTAAAAGTTACCATTTACTGAATACTAGCTAGAAGATCTAACATTCTCAGGCATCATTCATGGAATATGTTTTCAATATGCTTAAAGTATTTTTAACTTGATTTGACAAAGGGAAAACTGAGCCTCAGAATGGGAAAGTGATTTATCCAAATTATAGTTCATTGATGTGTGAAACTTGAAAACCCAGGTTTGATTCCAAAATCCTTTCTCTTTGTTTCAGGTTGTCATACCTCCATGTCACTCATAGCTTTAGCAAAGAGTTCTGATTAACTTTCACTACATTTTATATACTGGTGGTGTGCCTTTAAATAGATTCCAACTCATAGATCCTTGACAGCATGGAGCAGAACTACCCCATTCAGTTTCCTAGACTTTCTCGCCAAGAGAAGGGGGTGAGTTTAAATATCTTAGTCAAGCTCTTCAGGTCACTAGGGCTTCTCTCTGAAATTCTAAGATGGTCGATTCCTTATACCTCTTTGTTCCTAGCATGTGCTCAAGGTGTTTTATTTTAAAGATCATTTCATTGGGTGATCTTACAGCTCTTATAACAATCCGTGCTTTAATCGCATCAAGCATCTTTGTACATATGTTGCCATCATCATTTCCTGAACATTTACTTTCTATTTGAGCCTCTGATATTAGCTCCTTGGTTTTCTCTGTTTTCTCCACTCTCATGAACCATTGCTAAATGACAAATTATTATTATTTTCATACCTGTCTTCCTTCACCCACGTTTGTTGTTCATCTCCCTTGGGGGTGGAGAGGTTATGCATTTATCCTTTCATCCTTCCTCCCCTTCCCTCCCCACCACCTTTTCCCCATCCTCATGGTATTGCTACTCCCATTTCTGTCCTGAGGGATTTATTTGACCTGGATTCCATGTACTGTGAGCTCTTTTCGGTACTAATGTCCATGCTCTGGTCTAGTCCGCAGTGAAAGGTAGGACTGGGGTCATGAAAGTAAGGAGTGAGAAAACTCAAAGAACCAGAGGGGGAATATTGTTTCATTGGTGCTATACTGCACCCTGGTTGATCCCTTCCTTCCTTGTGACCCTCTGTGAAGGGAGGTCCTATTGTCTGCAGATAGGTTTTGGGTCTTTGCTCTGACCCCCCTCATTCTCAAGAATGTTCTGTTTTTGCTTGTTTGTTTTGGGAATTCTGATGCCCATTTCCTGATCTTGGTAACACCTCATAATCACACAGGCTGGTGTGCTTCCTCCATGGAGATTTTTTACTTCTCTACTAGATGGCCTCTTGTTTATCTTCAAGTCTTTAAGACCTCAGACACTATAGTTTTTGATAGCTGTGCACCATCAGCTTTCTTTACATTTGCTTATGCACGCATTTTCTCTTCAGCTATCATGCCAGGTGCATGAGCATCACTGAAAGCTAAGGTTGTTAGAACAAAGTGCTCTTGTGTTGAGGAAGGACTTGAGCAGAGGCCCAAAGGCCATCCACCTCCTCAATGTATTGCCATATAAGTATATGTACATAGGTCAATACCTCTACTTTTATGAATGGATTTACATATATTTATACATATTTACATCTGTTTATATGTTTATCCATAGCTTTGCTTCCTAGAGCTTTCCTGTTTCCCTTTGCTTTCCTCCTGCCCCATCATCACATTCACCTTTCTTCTGCGTCTTAGTAATTCCTCTCAGCTAGATGACTGTTGCTTCAACAGCACCAGGATCTCTATGTCCTCCTTGCTGTTGACTCTCATTCTCAAGTGTTTCCCCTGTCTGTGGCATTGTCTGCTCACGGCTCTCCACTGCCACTTCCTCCTCCCCATAAGTCCCTATGGAGCCATGGGTCCTTTTGCTTTCTCCTTGGGCTTGCTTCCCCCTGCATATCTTATACAGGTAGGCAAAACAACAATAAAAATTTTAAAAATGTATCAGAATAGATTTAGTTTTCTTTATACTCTTCATACCGTGTTTGTTCTGACTCATAGCCAGTGTATGACCGAACAAGCACTTCCCTGTCCAGCACCACACTAACAATCACGGTTATGTTTGAATCCACTGTTCAAGCCATTGTGTCAGTTCCTCTCCTTGTGTGTCTTCCTCTATTTCACGGGCCCCGTCTACGTTACTAGAAGGGATGTTCTTTTTCAGGGACTAGTCACTCCTAAGAACAGGTACAAAGTACACGAGATAAAGTCTCGTCAAAGCTTGCTGCCTTCTAAGGAGCATTCTCGCTCTACTTCTTCAAAGTTTGCTCGCTCTTTTGTTAGTCCATGGTACCCTCAGTATGCTTTGTCAATAGGATAATTCAAATGCATCAATCATTATTAAGTCTTCTTTATGTATTGACCAGCTTTCACACACATACGAGGCAATTAAAAAACACTGTGGTGGTGCCATAGGAAAATGTAATTTAAAAAAATCAGGTGGTGCCTGACTCTCAGAAATAGAAGCCTCTGAGGTCTTAATGGCTTGTCTTCAAACAAGCAGGCATCTAAGTGAGGTGTCAACTAAATCCACCTGGAAGAAGCACACCAGCCTGTGTGATCCAAAGATTGTAAATAATAAAATCCAAATCTGGAGGAGGAAATGGTATCAGAGTTTCAATTCTAAACAGTCAGTTTACTGAAAGCTATGGTTGACAGTGAAAGCCCAAAGTCTATGTTCAAAGCACCCACATGATTTTAAGTCTCCAGTGATCCCCCTCTGACATGGTTCCTGGATGTGAACAGACCTGCTATCAGACAGAGCACTGTAAATACGATTATAGTAGATGTACCATAAATGTACCAACACCTTGTCATTTGATCTCCATTTTGACCTATTTAAAACATTTTCAAGTTTTTAATATTTTCTGCCATCTTTTCAACGGACATTTTTCTCTGTTTTATCATTTTTGGTTTTGTTTATTGTTTTGTATGCTTTTCTGTATAGGAAATTCAGTACAAGCAAATCTGTAAAGCTAGTAACTGGTTTTAATAATTATCAGGGGCATCGAAGAAGTGGGTGGGGGACATGGGGAGCGAACAATAATGAATATAAAAAAAGAAGGAATTTGGGCTAAGCCCCAGTGGCGTAGTGGTTGTGTGCAGGTCTGTGGTCCATTGGGTTGGCCGTTCCAATCCAGCAGCAGCTCTCTGGGAGCAAGGCTGGGCTTCCTACTCCTCCCCCCCACCCCCCAAAAAAGAAGAAATTGTTCTAAAATTGATTGTGGTGATGACTGTCCAAGTCTTCATAATATGGTGGTACTACTGAATTGTATGTGAATTATGTGCCAACAAAAATATTAATTAAAAAACAAAACACGCTGTGACTTGAGTCAGGTGCACCTTAGCTGCAATGATAGGGGCTTTGTCCAATTACAAATGTTCAGAACCAAATCTTTAAGAAATGTGTACAATTTATATGTGAGGTACCAGGTCAGTGCTTGAATCCACTCGTCGCTCCATGGGAGAAAGAGGCGGGGATCTGCCCCCATACAGACTGAAACTCTCAGAAACCAACTCTCTCCTTCAGGTCTGCCAGGTGTCAGAATTGACTGGATGGTAGAGGGGTAGGGTTCTCTCCCACCAACCCCCCCCTCCCGCCCATTTCTTTCTTGTTTTGTTTGCTTAGCTGATGTGTAATCACAAATGAGTGAGTAACTCTCTTCAACCTTTTTTTTGGTTTCTGGATCACCTGCAAATTGCCCTTGTCATTGTCAGGTGCGATCGAGTCAGTTCCAACGCACAGTGACCTGGCGCTCAACAGGACGATACACGGCCCCGTGCTGCAGCCCCTCACAATCGTTCTTATGTTTGTGCCCATGGATGTGGCCACTCTATCAACACACGGAGTTGAGGGCTTTCCTCTTCTCCACCGCCCCTCTCCTTTATCCAACACCATGACCTTCCAGGTGGCACAAATGTATGAGTTAGGAAAAGAATATAAGTTTATGTTTATGTTTTTTGTCTTAAATATTTTAATTACTATGCATTATTATACATATCGCATGCATACATAGATAAAGGAGCTCTGGGGTTATGATCAGCTACGTAGTGGGCTGCTAACCCTAAATATCTGTAGTTCAAACCTACCAGCCACTCCTTGTGAGAAAGATGAGGCGTGTGCTTCTACAAAGAGCTACAGGACAATTTTACTCTGTATGGTGTCGCTGTGGGTCACAGCAGTAGGTTTGGGTTTTTTTTTTTTTGAGGGGAGTACATAGATTTGTATAACTTACTAAAAAGTAAGTCTGTGGATCAGGCTGTTATACTGCATATAAAATTTTAAAAATCAGCAGTTTGCTAAAATCTAAATTAATGCCTTCTTAAACAGTCAAAAAATGATTCTGTAGACTGGAGAAAATGAACCCTACAGATGTCTTTAAAGCAAAAAATAAAGGCACACTAAAAAAAACAACAACCAAGGAACACTAGCCAGCCCTGTCCGGAGCCATCCAGCCCGGACATGCTTGATCTGGCTAATAGTCACGTAGCCTGAACTCTGTCATGGTCTATTTGCCTGAGCTTTGTGGTCTGTTACTTTTGTAACTTTTGCATAGACCTTGAGTTGTGAACAGCTGGCCTCCTTTGGAGGGTGGTTGTAGGGACGGCCCTGGCCTTCCAGGCTTGACAAGATGATATAGGTAGTGAATAGAGTATTTGTGATTATCCTCTGACTTGCAGGAGTGCTGACCTTCACTTGTTAACTTTGAAGATAACTTTGTTTCATGCCTCCGCTTGTTGCCTAGGCTTGCTTACCCTATAAAATTGGTTTATTTCTCCCAAATAAACGAGACTTGATCAGAATCCTGTCTTGTCTCCATTTCTCACGTCTCCTGTCCCCCAAATTCCCGCTCCTCCTTCCAGGACTTGCGAATTACGGACCCGCAGGCCGGGACACAGCCCCATTGCCAACAAGTCCATTCTAAGAGCAGCCCTGTAGGACAGAGTACAACTGCTGGCAGGGTTCCAAAGTTGTCGTCCTCACGGCAGCCGCCAGCCAAATCTTTCTCCTGCAGAGCGGCTGGTGGGCTAGAACCTTGAACCTTTTGGTTAGCCGCTGAGTGATTAGTCATTGTATTACCAGGACTCTTTAAAGATGTCTTTACCACTTTATAAATATAAGAGGTAGGACATGCCTCACAATTAGTCAGGAGCTAAGTTTTGGACCAGCTTAATGATTGGTCTATCTTAAACCTATTAGTTTGACTTTACAGTTTCTTGCTAACTTTGCCTGGGTAGGGGTTGGGGGGGTGGGGGGTGGTGCTGATTGCTATGCCTATTGAAATTTCACAGGGTGAAGGAAATGAATGGAATAGAAGATAGCATTTACCCGGTCCTATGACTCCTGTATCTGAAAAGGCCATTTCATTTTAATTTCTGCCAGTGATGAAGGAATAGAATGCACATGAACAGGACGGTTTTCGGCAGCAACTTTAGGCTCATGCACGTGGCCAGTTTCCATCTCACTGTGCTACGCCCTGGAATGACCTTTAGATCGCTGAAGACAGCTTTTAATAGCCTGACAGTCCTAGAGAGCCCTTGAGTCACGCCAACAGTTAACGCATTTGCTAACTAGAAGGCTAGTGGTCCGTCTGCTGGGAGGTGCTGTGGGAGAAAGGCCTGGTGAGTGATCTCTGAAAAGTTGGTCACTGAAAATCCTCCAAGGCCTAGCTTTACCCTGACACACATGACTCATCATGAGTTCGAATCAACTCTATGGCAACTAGGGTTTTTAATGACCTCCAAGCCTATGACCACGCACACTGTCATTACGATGGGGGAAGCATGTGGCTCATCCTGAAATTTCGTCATAGCACTAGGTGAGCTCACTCACTCACTTCCACCGAGTTTATTCCCGCCCAAAGCAATCCTGGCAGGGCAGAGTAGAACTGCCCTGATGTGTTTCTGACATCCTAACTTTTTACAGGTGTAGAAAGTCTCATCTTTCTCCCCACATGTGGCTGTTGGTTTCGAACTGCCAACCTTGCAGTGTGTACCCCAATGAGTAACCACTGTGCCACCAGGAATCCTTACCTAGGTTCCCTCAAATATACTTGTTTTCGTGGCTTCTCTGCATGGCTGGCCTCAAACCCCACGTACATTCACACATACAAGAAGAGCTGCAGCTGGTTTGTAAGGAAGAAGGCAGAATGAATACCTGGGATGCTCTCTAATTTTCTTCTGAGCTCCTCATTTTCCTGTTGCAATGAAATAACCTCTTGCTCCAACTCTTGGCAGCGAGGGCAGTAGCCTTCCTCTTCCTCCTCCTCTTCCTCTTCGGGCAGGGTGGATGAGGACGGGTGCCCGTGTGATTCAGACGTGGCCGGGGAGGTCCAGCCGCCCAGCGTGTGCACGGGGGAGGTCGACAGAGGATCCACGTCAGCCAGGTGGCCGTACTCGCTGACCGACGAGGCGTTGGGAGTCGGGAAGCTCCCCGAGAGCAGGTAGTTTTGTAGGGAGTCCGTGAAAACCCTCAAAAAGGCCGAAGTTTGTTGCTTCCTTTGCATATATTGCATCTCTATATCTACATTGTCTGAGGTCTGACTGTGGACTCCTTTCCCGACGTGGCACTGCTCCTGCCTCTCATTGTAACTCGAGCCTTCCTGCTTCACGCAAGAAACCAGGGATTGGGAATGGTTGGAGTCCAGGAGCTTTCCTCCGCAATTTAAGAGGCTGAGAACCCGGCTGCACTGCTGGGCAAAGGCATCCAGGATCATACGACTCTCTGAAAGGAACCAGGAGACAGGTCAGAGACGGAGAGCCAAAGGAGGGGCAGAGTTCCGCAATCATTTTATGGTTCACAGCTGGGACTCTTACAATAGGCATTTCCACTCTGGGGCAAACCCAGGACCCCCAGGGAACTGACAAAAGGTGGGAAGCAGAGCTTCCTATTGTTTGGCCCTGGGTGCAGAGCATGACGAGGCTGGAAATAGATGGATTGCAACTTGGGTCATACCTTGAACCGCCCTGCACGGGTCTACACTGCCACCTTCGACTTCATTAATATCCTTATTCTAATGAATCGAGCCAGCCACTGCGGACGCCATTCCTCATTGATAGGAGGACTTAAAGCAATCATTACTTCTATTTCTGGAGTGCCCTCATGCCCTTGCTATTAATCAGCTGATACAATCCCTGCCGAGAGTGTGCTACTCCCAGATGCAAACTGGAGAAGAGAGATAGGTCTTTCTGAAGAGCTCCCTGGGAGTCTAAGGTAAAGCGAACGGGGGCCCGGGCAGGCAGAGAGCCACCTCAAAGCAAAACCGCACGTGTCTCTCGGTGCCTCGGGCCCATTATTCCTCCTGACTGAACATGTGATCTCTCCTGACTTGGAGTTTTGTCAAGGCCCGTGTTTAGGCTGGCCTCTTTCAGTCTCACGACAGGACCGAACCTCCTGAAAAGGTGCGGGGCTTGGGAGCCAGAGTCCACGCACAGGGACGCGACAGATTCCGACCACCGTAGAAGCAAACGCCCAAGGAGAGCAAGGAACGGTCTGAAAATGGAAGGGGGGAAATCGAAGCATACATGTGACCTTGGGATTTAACTTTGTGAAGACAAGGGTCTTGAACATTCAACCACATGGAAATGTCACAGGGCAGATTCTCTCTCTCCTTTCCAGAATTGCTGTTGTGGGGTGATGTTGAGTCAATGCCAACTCATAGTGACCCCATGTTCCCTTCTACTGCTCTCACATAGCAAACCCATGTTTTCATAGCCAACTCTCACATAGCGACCCCATGTCCCCATAGACTGCTCTCACATAGCGACCCCATGTCCCCAGACTACTCCCACATAGAGACCCCATGTCCCCATAGACTGCTCTCACATAGTGACCTCCTGTTCCATTGGACTACTCCCACATAGTGACCCCATGTTCCCATCTACTACTCTCACATAGCAACCCCACGTCCCCAGACTGCTCTCACATAGCGACCCCATGTCCCCAGACTACTCCCACATAGCGACCCCATGTCCCCATAGACTGCTCTCACATAGCGACCCCATGTCCCCATAGACTGCTCTCACATAGCGACCCCATGTCCCCAGACTACTCCCACATAGCGACCCCATGTCCCCAGACTACTCCCACATAG
>PVJH01001659.1:0-142580 GCA_004026705.1 Nesogale talazaci | reverse complement strand
GACGGCTCTCACATAGCGACCCCATGTTCCGATAGACTACTCTCATATATTGACTCCATGTTCCTATAGACTCCTCCAGCCCAGAATAAACTATCCTAAGTACAGACAGGGGTGCTTTTCATGGCTCACATAGTAGGAACAAAGATGCCTCTCACTACTTCTCTCCTGTATTGAGAATGGCAGCAAGTAAAACTGTTTTATACATCAGGAACTGCTTGCTTATGATAGCATAGTAACCTGCGCCTTCTAAAACTCGGCTAGTTACTGTATTTTTCAGACCATAAGAGGCACCTGACCATAAGACACACCCAGTTTTCAGAAAAGGAAAACAAGAAAAAATATTGTGAACCAAATTGTACCAGTACACTAAAAAGTTCTGGGGTACCACACCTTCAGACCAGAAGGCACACCTCTGTTTCCCCCTCCACTTTTGGGGAAAAAAGTGTCTCATGATCTGAAAAATATGATAAGTATATATGCATATGTGTGTACATATGTGCAAACATGTGTGTATATGTGTGTATATGTACACACACACACATACTTTTCTGTCTTACTATGAAGAACAGTGGGGTGCCGAATGGCTTCAATGACGAGCAAAAGTGGCTGCACTAATGGTCTTTTAGAAACTGCTGTCAGGAGAGATCAGTCCCTGGAGAAGGATCTCCTGCTTGGTAAAGTAGAGGTAAAGCAGAGAGAAGAGGAAGAGCCTCGAGGCGATAGACTGACACCGTGTCTACAACAAGGGGTTCATGCACAGGACAGCCAGGGTGTGAAGAGGATGCCAAGCGGGCAGAGTGTCCTGCTGCTTCTAGGGTTGCTGTGGGTCAGAAACAACTCAGTGGTACCTAACAATAGCAACAGGACCAGGGAAACCACACATCAAGAAACCTCCATACCATCACTAGTGTTTCGGTAGGTTTCTTTCATCACTGTTCTTTCATGATATAACTGCAATACTGAAGGTTCCATCCCCATCCCCTTTCTACTGACACACCAGTAGATCGTCAAAGCCCTTAAGAGCTGGGCTCATCGAAAGCACACTTCAAATCTCCCAAACTTGGAAAATGATGACTTTCTTTAATCTCTTACGAAAAAATAAACATCATTTTGGAGCTCAGACATAGGTCTCTGCAAGAAAGGATGTGAGACTGTTTCATGAGGCCAATGGCCACTCACTGCCCGAGCTCTGAATGCCAGAATAGTACCTCTAGGAATGCTTACTGAACGCATGAGTGGATGCTTGGAAACCCATTGAGATGGCCAGTTTATAGCATTTCTGGGTCTACTCACTTGGCCTGGTAAGACTACCTTGAACAGGCTGAGAGTCCACAGGAAGGCTTTCTCCTTGGGATAGCACTTTGCCACTCTTGGGAGCACTACTGCCTTCAGGCCACCCATCCCCATGGCAAGTCACCCAAGAAGCAGGAATTCCCTACTCCAACTGTTTCTAGGGCTCAAGTGGCATGTTAGGTTGGGTTTTCAAGTAAAATCTAACTTTGACAAATAGACTCTTTCCAGATATCTGGCTGATGTATATGAATAATGTCCCTATAGACCAGGATGGTGGAGTTTGGGATTCTAGGCTGGCCAGTCTATACAGGTGTATGTAAGGCTGCTCCTAGTGCTGGCAGGGCAGCACTGGCAGTTCAATGGCACAATTCTTGTCTTCCATGCCTGAAGACCAAGGTTTGATCCCTGCGTTGCAAACCAAGTCATCACACATCTGTCAGGAACGAGTCACATGGTGGTATGTTATTGAAAGGTTTCCATCAGAGCTTCCAGACTGAAAGGGACTATGAAGAAAGTGGAAATCTCATCCTAAAAAACCAACCACTGAAAACGATGGCTCACATCTGCGTGACTACAGTAAATTGGATCATGAAGAATCTCGGGGTCATTTGATGGCAATTCACCGGAACAATGGAAGATACAGCTGAGGACGGTGCAAGAAGGCCGTGGCTGGTTTCCCACATCCAATTCTGGAGAGCTGAAAACTCCCAAAGGTGGTCTCCTAGATCATCAATGGAGGGTCAGTGAATGAGACAGATTTGACTTAGTGTAACACAAATGGTTCAATTATTTACCCCTGTGCCTCAAGGGCCTGCCTGCATTTCTGCTTCTGTCCTGAGTCCCACCAAGTTAGGTGTGGGTCATTTTGTCACACAATTACTTGGAGTACTGAAGAAAGACAATGCAGGTAGGGTATGAGAAATGTCCCATGATCGATGGGCATGAAACTTGGCTAAGGAAGCAGCTAAGATTAAATGGGTGTGCAGAAAAGAAGAAAGGGGCATGGAATCTGTCACCCACCTAAGAATGGGCTAGAAAGTTTGGTGGTGTGGCGGGTTAAGAGGCGGTCTGCTAACTGCAAGGTCAGCGCCTGGAAACCACCAGCCACTCCTGGAGGGAGAGAGGGGAGGCTTTCTACTTCTAAAAAGATTTATCATCTCAGACATCCACGGGGAGGGGGGTTCAACTCTGTCTGATGGGGTTTCTAGGGTCAGAAATTGACTCATGGTTGTGAGTTTGGTTTGTGTCTTTGGAAGACTGGAATTGATATCCCCTCTGTCCCTACCTCCCACCAGGTGAAACGAGAGAGGCGAGCGCCTTCTTTAATGCAACATTATATGGGGGGAATGCCCCAAATATTTGGGTGTCATGTTTTATCAATGTCCCCTCCCCGCCACCAAAATATGAAGAAGCAAGCAGCTGGACCTGGACCTGGACCTGATCACGCACGGGTGTACTCTCATTTCTTTACTTCCTGGTTTTTGTTCCTTTATTAGCAAAATCAAAGGATGATATTGACTGGGCACTTTCAATTCTAACACAAAAGCCATTTTCATTCATTTTAATCCTATAATCCTATTCTAAATCTGAAGCTGTATTTACTGTTTGCATTCCAATTAGCATAGTGCCAATTGATTTAGAGCAGACATACCTTTAACATAACCTTGATGAAACGGACAGAATATGAAGGGAGAGGCTAACGTTGAATTGCTTAGAAAGAACTGCTCAAATGTATTTGGTCAATGTCCTAGAGAACTCTCAGTATTTTCAATCACATTGATAAATCATATCCATTTATCTGATAGTATAATTTTCAGTACAGATTTAAAAGGAGGGGGTGTGGATTCTGACTTAGGGGCAAGCACAATCTGTTTTCTTAATTGAAAGATAAACTCAAAATATATTGAGAAAATCCTTATGTAAAATACAGCATGACGAACATAATGCACTAAAGTGCAGCCACAAGACCAGAGAATGGCTGCCATGATACATTTTTGCCTTCCATTTTAAAGATATTTCATTTGGAATTTGTTTTCTGACTTGATACTTGCAACAAATAGCCATTGTAGCCCTTCCAGGTGAATCTCTCTCCTTTTCAATGCCATGACATATTTGAATGGCATTTCAACATGGATACATTGAAGACAGCGACGAAGCATGTTCCTACTACCTGGGTGGGAAGAGGAAATCTTTCCACTTAAGATACACTGCAGCCAGCGGTACTTTAGCTTTCCAGACAGAGATAATTAGAAATGCAAGAACAGTGAGATGCCCATTATCGCCAAGAAATGGAGCAAAGTTTTGTTTTCATATGAACACAATCTACCGGCCACTGATGCAGGAGTCTTAGTTGAGTAAAGTGTGAAACATGTATTTTGGTTTTTCACAGCTCCCTCCTCGTCCACCCCAACCAAGCCACAGAGCGCTTCACCCCACGGCTGGCAGGGGAGGGCCAAGCCAACAGTTTACAGAGGGCTTTGACTGAGATTTATCATCTCAGACACCCACGGGGAGGGGGGTTCAACTCTGTCTGATGGGGTTTCTAGGGTCAGAAATTGACTCATGGTTGTGAGCTTTGACTGGAGGACACACACCTCCAGTCCACCCCTAACTTCCCCCAGACTAAGTGCCATCAGGTAATAATAAATCACAACTGAATAGACCACCTCTCATTGATTTGGCATTGCTGGGTGTTGGGAGATAGTATCCTGCAAAGGGGGATTCATCTGATCCCCAAATCTGCAGCCATAATAATTTGGTTTTTCAACTTAAAAAAAAAAATCACTTCTAGGAATTCTTCTCAATCCCAGTGGTTGAATCCAGCCTACATTTGATCAGGGACTAAAGGAGAGGGACAGGGACTGTGCACTCAAACACTCAGGCTCCCTCCTTGAACATTCTTCTTTGTAAGTGAAGCCTTGAATGGGATTTGCCCATCACAGTGTATCCCCAAGAGTGCTCTGTTTCTATGAAGGAGATCACAGGAGTTGAGATTAGTGGTAACCTTTTGATTTTAGCCCACTGAAGGGTGAAAGCTATTAATATTAAAAATGCAGAGGCAGGTTTTTTTCTTTGTGGCCTACCATCACAGATTCATATATTATATCTACTCCAAGACTTCCCGACTAGTTCTAAATTGATGATTTGCCTAAAACACATGTCTATATTGTCTTTTTTTGGGGGGGGGGAATCTTGTGGCTTAGAAAATACAAGTGGGAGAAAGAAAGCATCTTCAGAAGCATCTTCACCCTGGTCTTACATCAAGGAACTATGTTGTTTTAAAAAATGCCATCCAATGCTGTTTCTACCCCCACCCCCTTCATAATGGCAAACAACAACCCAGAGAAACAGGATGAGATTTTTCTAAATAAATAAATCAATGATGTGTCAAAAATTAACAGATGAGTTAATATACTCGGTGCTATCAAAACCAGATGGTGCTTCCTAATATTCATCCTGCTCAGTCAATCCCTGAATATTTTCTGGACCATCGGTATATAAAATAGGATGCTGCTATTTGTGATGGCAAACAAAAGCAATCATGCCTGCCAAGCACATACTATAACAGGCAGCATTTCAGCTCTGCTAGACAGAAAGTAATTAGAATGCTTTTAATGTCCAAAAGAATGATGCTGATAGGCTGCCACAGATGTGTAGATTTATGAATATTTATATGGTGGTTTATAGCTGACACTTTTATCAGTTGAAGAAGATAAAATATCTGCCTGACTCAAAAGCTTGACAGTCAGGTTAATAAAATCTCATTAAAGAGAATGACCTATGCAATTATATAGGATTTATTGTAATTCATTTTTGATTGTACTCTGCTTAAAGATGCAATTTCCCATTTCCTGATGCCAAATTTAGGCTGCATATCAAGATCTACGTGGGTTTTAACTCTAAGCCTCCCACAGAGGAAAAATATGCTTTTTAAAACCACAGTATATTACCCCTTTTAAGGAAAATTACACTCTTCACGAGATTTCATAAGAATGTTGAGAAATCTATTTTTAATCACATATTCATGGCTCATGGCCCTTGATAGCAAATAAAGTTCACTTCCACCCTTTCCATCACTTCACTGCAGTTACCTGGGCCACTCAGTTCTGCTCCTTCCAGCCCTCACTCGTCACATCCATGTTCTTCACTGCTTGCAGTTTACTAGGTGGCTGAGAATGCAACAGGCAAGCCCTTTCCAACACCACCATCATCCAGGATGCCAAAGTGGCCTTCTGCCCATGCACACATGCTCATTGGTTCAAAGTGGAACCACCAGTTCCTCCAAGAACCAATCAGCTCTTCAGGAGACCGTCTCTTGGACAGTACTTTATCACCATGTCTGTGAAGAGATGGCTTTGGCAATCAGTGATTGATATTATGACAATACCTAGGACATGCTCTGGCCTCTTTGTTATTTTTAAATATTATTGTTGCCTCTAGACCAGTTTTTCCACTGTATGGAAGAAACCTGCCATGCAATTTTCATCTTTCCAATAAGCTCTGTTCTTCCTGCTCTTGGGGTTATTGGGTTCTGCCCTCTCTTTAAAAGAGAAAAAAGAAAAAGAAAGAGAAGCAACAGCCTCAAGAATAAAATAAAAAACAGGGAAGTCTGAAGGCACCAGCAAAGTTGCTTTCCTTTCCTTTGGGGCCAGTGAATTTGTGATCCTTACCTGGGTACAGAGACAAAATAAACCACGCAGGACTTTAGAAGGGACAGCAGAAGAAAACATTTGAAATAATGTGAGAGGAGGCTGAAAACACAACAAAACTCCATGTGAATGAAAAATGAGAGAGAGAGAGAGAGAGAGAGAGAGAGAGAGAGAGAGAAGGGACCAGGAGATGGATAGACAATGATTGGCAAAGAAAAAAACAAGGAAGGGAAAAGAAGGGAAAGAAAAGATCCTAATGATGGATCAAAGTAGAAATGGGGGAGGCAACCCTGCGGGGCAAAAGGGGAAATTAAAAGATGGACACAAGACAGCAAGATGGAAGGAAAGTATCGTTAGAAACCAAAGACTGAACTAAAAACCCAAAGACAGGAGAGAAAGCAAGCAAGCCAAGAGCATGGTGGAATTGAGGTGAACACGAAGAAGTTGGCAGAATAAGAGTCACTGGAAGGAGGTCAAGACTGAGGGCAAAACAAGAACTGGGGAATAAACAGGGACTTGTGTGAGAATGGCCTCAGCCCAGGGAGACTGAAACAAGAGGGAAGGGGAAACAACAGAAAAATAAAGAGGAGCTGAGGAGTAGGTGAGTGATCTAACAATGAGTCCGGGGACACAATAGAACATTGGGCCCGCACGGCCACCCCACAATGGATCCCACTGAAAACCCCACTCCAAGACGTCACGCATCTCCACGCCAGTGAGGGATGTGACTGAAAGACTGTTCGCGACAACCTGTAATTAGATTTTCTTCTCAAACCCAATCCTTCATGTGTCAAAATATTGACAAACAGCAGAACCTTGGCGCTGGCATCTGTAACTCATGGAGAGGCAATGCTTCTATTTTCATTGGGAAAGAAGGGTTTTGGAATTTGGGCAGCTTCACAGTGTCAGGGCAGGCAGGCCTGAGCAGGAATGTGCACTAAACGTGACTGCGTGCCCCCAGGGTGCCCCAGGGTGCGGAGTGTGCCTGGGGCGCAGACCTCAAGCGGCAGCCTTGTCACCAACCCATCTCCTGCCAGCCCGGCAGGGGAGATGGTTGTCCCCGGAGGGTCTCCTACAGGCCAGGGAAAGGAGTGGAGGCTCGGACCCCCCGCCCCCATTGCCCACCTCAAGGAAGCATTTCTGTGGGGAGGTGGGATGCTCTCAGTGCAGCAGGACCCCTCCTGCACAGCAGTCTGCATTGCACTGGGGTGGGGTTCCAGGGTCTGGAGTACCTGGGGGCCTCGGGGCTGGGGACGGGGGCAGGTCCCTTGCTCCCAAGTGAACCAGGAGGAGTGCCAGTCCCACCTGCGTGACTGTGCCGGGGCCCAGTGTTTTACTCCATGGATTAGGGCTGGGGTGGACGGAGGAAGGGGAACACGGAGAGAAAGAAATGAAGGAGGGAAAGAGAGAGCGCGTACGTTGGAGAAAGACAACCGCACAGAAGGAAAGAGAATCATTCAGAGAGCCAGAAAGCAAAAGGGAGGAGACCCTGCAGAGTAGGAGCCAGCAACAAGGTGCGGGAAAGCACCAGAAGGCAAGGAAGAGGCAGAGAAAACGGAAAGGGGGGTGGGGGTGGAAGCAAGGAAAAGGCGGAAGGAAGAAAGTAAAGCCTTGGAGGGTAACGGAAAGGGTCCCGCCCAGCCGTCTCTACCCGGGCGCGCGGCCTTTCCCCAGGACCGCTGGAGCGGCTCCGGCCGCCGGCCCCGCCACAGCCCCGCTTCCAGGGCGCGGGATCCCAGGCGCAGAGCCACCTGTTAGGAGGCGCGCGCCCCGTCGGAAGGCCGGGAGGAGGCGGTGGTGGCGCGGCGGAGCCTTCCAGAAGTTATTGGCCGCGCGTGGGGCGCACGAGGCGGCTTTGGGATATGGGGGGGGGGGGGAGGCGCGCTCCCACAGTCCGACTCTTCTCTGCCGAGTGTGCGCGCACCCCCCCCCACGCCCCGTCCCCCAGTCCTCGGCGCGCCCTTCCAGCCCCGCGCCCCCAAGGCGTCCGGGTGCCCCCCCCCCACCTCCGCGCCCGCTTCCAGGTCCCCGCCTCCCTCGTGCCCGCCCGAACGGGGAGGAAAGTTGCCTCGGAGAGTTGGTACCTGCGCTGAGCTCCAGGCTGCCGCCGTCGCCGCCCGCGCCGCCGCCGCCGCCCGCCGCCGCCGCCGCTGCCGCCACCGGGCCGGGGCCGTACCTGACCACGGCGGCGAAGGAGGACGAGGACGAGGCGGCGGGGGAGGCGGGCGGCGGCGGCGCCGGAGTCCGCAGGTGGCCCTGCGAGGCGGCGGCGGCGGGCGTGCAGGACGGAGACGACGACGAGGCGGCGGCGGCGGCGGCGGCCCGGCCGGGCCCGGGGGGGTAGGCGCCGGGCGCCGGCGGCGGCTCGCTGCTGCTGATGGGGACGGCGGCGTGCGGCGCGAAGGGCGGCGGGGGCGGCGGCGGGGGCGCCCGGACGTGCGGCAGCTCCAGCAGGGTGGGTCGCTCGTAGCGCTTGACCAGCGCCGGCCGCTTGCCCGGGAAGGTCTTGAGCACGCTGTAGGGGCTGCGCTGCTTGTAGATTTTGGGCACGCTCGGCCCCTCCTCCGCCGCCGCCTGCATCTCCTCCTCCATCGCCCGGCCGGCCCGGGCCCCCTGCGCCCGCCCCCGGCCCGCTGGCGCCGGGTCCCGGGGTGCCTCGGCCGCCCGCCGCCTCTGCCCGGGTGCGCGCGCCACGGAGGGCGTGGGTCTGTGCCGTGGCCGCCGCCGCCGCCGCCGCCGCCTGTCGCGAAGGCTGGCACCGCCGAGCCCCCGCGCAGGGGGCTGCCGCCCGAGCGCTGATTGACAGACCGCCTCGCCAATGCCTGGAGGGAGAACGGAGGTAAAGAGCAAGTGTTTAGGGTAATAGCTGCTAATGATAATGGGGGGCGGGGGCGGGGTCTGGCGCCGCCGAGTCCGCCCGCCGGATCCGCGCCTCCGACGTGGGGGCAGGGGAAGCCGGGGCCGAGGCGTGGGGCGCACCCCACGAACAAGTGAAAGGGGTGGGGCCCTAGGTCCCCGGGCAGGGCGGACTTTGCGGATACGGACTTTGGTGGGCTCTGGTTCGAAAGCGGGCGCCTGGTGGCCCCCCGGCGGGACCTCAGAATCTCGGGCTTGTTTCTCAGCGGTGGGGTGGATAGGAGTTGACGCAGGGGGGTGGGGGTCGCGGGGTGGCCCGGTGTTGTCTCTGCCCGGGGAAGGGATGGCAGCCAGTTCCACCGAGCTGGAAGACATCGTCCACTTGTCTACCCGGACCGCTCTTGAAGATCTTGACCCTAATCGCTGGGTGGTGTGTGCGCCCCCGGGGCCCTACCCTCACCGAGCTCAGAACGTTGGTGGCTCTGGAATCAGTAGAGCGCTAGGCGTTTCCCTGCTGTCATCTAGGACCTCTGAAAGACTTCCTTGGATAAAGAAAACCGAGGCACCCAGAGCTTGAAGGACTCTCCCAAAGTCAGCCTCAAGTGTGGGCTTGTTTCTTTCATCCGCTCATGCTTTGAGTTAAAAGCATCACTTCTAATGGATCGCCTGTAACAGAGGGAAGAAGCTGACATTGACGTCTGCCCTTGGAAAGGTGATTGGCTCAAGACTCAAAATTGTGGACCTGCCCGAGAAAGAGGCAATGTTTCCTTTCCCTCTCTCCACCCACCAGCCCTCGGTTATCACTGTATCTCAATCTACATTCAATTTCACTGGAATTCATGATCACCCCGTGCGTGTCAGAGTCCCATTATGCACCATAAGATTTTCAGTGGCTGAATTTTCCATAGATCACCAAGCCTTTCTTCTAAGGCACCTGAGTGGGCTCAAACGTTCAACCGTCGTCCTGTTAGCAAGTGCATTACCCATTTGTGTCTCAGGGATTCCTTTCTGTATGTGTAGGTATGAGGGGGGCTTCAGAAATTTCAGGGAACAACAGAATCGAAAGATTCTAGAGTTTTTCCACATACTTTCTGAATAATCCCCCCCCCCCACACACACACACTAGTACTTTCAAGAATAAAGTTATTTGAAAGCTCTCACTTCCTACGAGACCTGTCTTTAACACTCACTTCCTCAAGACTTACTACACCTGGGGCCACCAAACAAGGATTTCTGGAGAACCCATAAGTCCATTAGCTGTTTGTAACAGCTTTGTAGGAGGCTCCCTACAGGGTAGATACAGCTTCAAATTTAAGGGAGTTCTCCATCTCCCCCTTCTATCTCAACTCACCCCTCCTGTAGGCCAACTTCAATGCCAGCACACTCCCTCGAAGGTCTGTGTCCTAGGCACCACTCTTCCTTCTCCAGACTCTTATTCTGTAGACACCTTTCAGGAATCCAACGCCCTCCTCTCTCCTTTGGGAAGTCTGATTTCTTTTCAGAGCTTTCCTTTGGGTCTTGGGAAAGCTGCCATTTTCTTCTGGGCCTGTAGGTCCTGACTGCTCATTTTTCCATACCCTCTTTCTTTTGGAAGCCTTTTCTTTCTCCTTTGCCAGTGCTGCTTCTGTGTTCTTCCATTCTAGACTGTCTCCCTCTCCCCGGCGGCCTCCTCAGATGGTGCTGTGCTCCCCCCCATCCATTTATTAGAGATGAAATAAATAATGCCATAAATAAAAGTATTTGGGAGTCCAGGAACTGTCAGGGCTGATTAGGGCATAGAGGACATTTTCTTTCTCATTATGCAAAAGCATTTCATGGGGAAATAAAAGAGGTTTCATTGTAACTCATGCATGTCATATTTCAAGGAATTCAAGATATTAATCATATTTAACATTATTTGCAACGTTTCTCCCTGGCTTCTGAAAACTGCTAAATGAGGACACGTGGATCACTAAGAAAAAAAAGGGAGACAAGCATGAGAGGGACATTTAAGAAATAATGAAATGCTAGTGAAAGGCAGAGAGAGAGAGAGGAGAGAGAGAGAGAGAGAGAGAGAGAGAGAGAGAGAGAGAGAGAGAGAGAGAGAGAGAGAATGAGATGCCAGGGAGATGTTTCATAGGCACATAAGTGAGAAATGGGGGAGCTGCTTCTCAGATATGAGACAGCTGAAATTGAATGATATACCAGAGGAAATAAATGATAACAAACCTCCCCACACTTCCATCTCTTTAAAGCATTCTGAATTTTGCTTTGAGATGTGCCCTTCCCACTTTCCTCCCAGATAATTCCCCAATAAGCCTTTTGGGAAAGGACTTGGACTGCTTGTAGCGTGAGGAAGCTTTAAAGGTGAGAAATTCTTCGCTGCCATCACAGGACTAATTTCCTGCACGTGGGGGCATTCTCTTATGCTTATGTATTTTTAACTTGTATTATCTTCATCTCTTGCATGCCTCAGGAGATTTGGGAAGAGAGCTTCTGTTAGTCTATTTTACCAACAGAAAAAGACCTGTACATTAAAAGGTGGCGGCTTGTATAAAACTGAACGTGGTTTAGATTTAAGAAGGAAACAAAGTGGGCTCCCAGAGGAAAAAAAATAATAAACATTTTAAAATAAGTAGCTTTCAAATCCTCCTGCCTGTGAGTCACCACTGTCTGGGTCCACAGCAAAGAAAAATGGCTAATCACCGGTCTTTAAAAAATGGTATGGGCAGCAAACATGGAATTGAACTCAATTTGGAAATTGTAGCTGACATGAATCTAACTACGATTATACTTAGCTGAGCCTTACACCAGGAAATGAGATGACAGAAAGAAGACTTTATAGCCCTGTGAAAAGCAACTGTCTCAGAGACCCAAAGGGGCGGGTCTCACCTCTCTCGAGGGTTGGTATGAGTAGGCATGACTTCAGTTCTGTTGGCAGTCAGTTTGATTTTGCTTTTTCTGAGGCTGAGACACATTGTCAAAGTGTCTGTAGAATCACTGGTAGCACTCTGGAAGAACTTGTGCTGACTGGTAGTCTCTATTATCAGATGATAACTGTGGATATCTTCTTGTGGTCTCTCATCGAGACTAACAGGATAGTCATTGCCCTCCTACTATAAAACTTTTGAGGTCTTTACTCTCATCTAAAAAAATGATAGTGAACTTTGAAAAGCCAACTATTTATGGACAGGGTTATTTTTTTTTTGATTGGCAGCATGTCAATTTCTTGAGCTGTCCAGAATATCGCTTTTAAATAATAACGTAGCCATGGGAAATGTTTTTTATTGCACCAATTTCAATGATATTTAATGAGCTTCTGATTGACTGTTTGATCTCCCAATGTTTTGTGCTACTTTTAATTCGTTTCGTATAATAGGAAAAAAAAGTAATTGGAATAAAATTTTGTGACAAGATAATGACCTTCCACTTTGAAATTAAATGTCTGATTAGCTTCAACATTTTAATTCTGAGATGATATTGCAGCAGAAACGGGGTGAGCATACTGCCATTCAGTGGAAAATGACTGAGGATTATTCCTTTGCTTTTCCCATTGCAAAGCAAAAATGACACGGTGGGCACTGGCTCCTCATAGACTCGTAGAAATACATTGCCACTGGACCAATTTTGACTCATATAATCCTAGAGATGAGCGTAGAATAGCTCCATAGATTTCTGAGGCGGTAAATCTTCATGGAAGCAATCTGCCTCATCTTTCTCCAAGCAGAGTGGTTGGTGGCTTTGAACCGATGACCTTTTAGTTAGTACTTCAATGTTTAGCCATTGCATTGTGACACCAGGTCTAGGACTAGAAACAAACAAACAGAGATCTCTCAAACTCATTGTCACAGAGGGACTTCTATCTCAGGACATATCATCTCCTATAGAGTAGAACTGTTCCCTGCAACTTTTCTTGGCTGTACTCTTTACAGATGCACACTGTGCGTTAGGCTGGGTTGACTAAAGAACCAAATCCAGTGACACTCATATATATGTGTAAGAAAGAGTTTTATAACAAGAAGTAATTAAATATCAGGAAAAGATTCCTGCCCAGTTGGTCAGACTAAAGTCCCTATGTCCCTCTTCAGACTCATGGAGCCACATTCAATGATGCAGGAACATCGCAGGCCAGGAGGGTGCATCTCCCAGGCTTTGGCAGGAAGGCAGAGAGAGAAGGGGAAGTTTCCAGGGCCTTCCTTTTGAGAAGGCCACGCCCACAAGGAGTCACAATCGGCCTGTGACCTGTTTGACAGGTTGAATACCACCCCTACACTTTCATATATCTTCAAGTTGACACGAACTCATTTAACTTCCCCAGTTAAGTCTTTTTACCCTTGGTGCCAGTGGGTAGAGGTTTGAATGATCAATGTTTAGACAATGAGTTGCATTCCAGAACACAACGAAGGGTTCTGGAATTCCTATTCTTAATGCTATCCACCATGTGCCATGGTCCATACAGTCTAATGCCTTCACGTAAATAACAAAGCACAAGTAAGCATTGTTTGGGTATTTTCTGTTTTGAGGCAAGTTATACCTGACATTAGCAGTGTCATCCCACATTCCACATTCCCTTCTGAATCCAGCTAGGATTTTTGGCAGCTCACTGTTGATACACTGTTGTAAATACTTTTGGGTTACCTTGAGCCAAATTTTGATATTGATGATATTGTTTGTTTCACATTCTATTCCTCTAGTCACTTTTCTTAGGGATGGGTGAAATAGAATCTCTTCCAGAGATTCTGGCTGCTCAGTAACTAGTGAGTGCTTCTGGTACTGCATCAGCTTGTTAAAAATTCTGGTTCATTTTCTGTCAATTCCTGGAGCCTTGTTTTTTTCACAATGCAGCTTGAACTTTTTCTTTCAACGCCATCAGTTCTTAAATCTCTTAAAATGGTAGGACAATGATCAATTCTTTTTGGTGCAGTGACTATGTATTCCTTTAATCTTCCTTTGAGGCTTCCTACATCCCTCAATATTTTGCCCATAGAATCCTTCAATATTGAAACTCGAGGTCTGAATGCTTTCTTCAACTGTTTCTTTTTTTTTTTTTTTTTTCCTTCAACGCAGTCAGTTTGTGAAGTGCTGAGTGTGCCTTTTTGGCTTCCTAACTCCAGATTTTTGCACGTTTCTTTACAATGCTTTACTTTTTATTCTTAAGCTGCATTTGAAAATTTCTGTTCAGCCCTTTTGCTTTATCATTTTTTCTGCCTACTTGAGCTATTCTCCATTCAAGAACAATTTTCAGATCTCTTCTGACATCCAGTTTTTTGTTTTCTTTTCCTGTAGTCTTTTTAATGACCTTCCCCCCCTCCCCACCCACACACCTCATGTATGATGTTCTTGATGTCACCTTATAATTTATGATCTTTGGTCATTCCTGTCCAGTGAATCAAATATATTATTTAGATTTCTCTAAATTCAGATAGGATATACTCAGGGTCACATTTTGTCTCTTGTGGATTTATTTTCATTTTATTCACTTTTAATCTGAAATTATATATGAACAACTGATGCCCTGCTCTAAACTTGGCCCCTAGTCTTGTGTTGACTGATGATATTGATTTTTACTCAAGCCAAACATGAGAAAAGCCATCAAAGCTAAGTAACAACTGGTGTAAGACCCTCAAGGTGAATAAGCTTGATGTTCTCAAGGAACTAAATGCAGAGTTCATAGTTGTAGTGTCTTGGTAAGGCATGTGGTGATGGATGTGTCAGAAACAGACCTCAGAAACCAGAATTCACAGGGTTTTATACTTCAAAGTAAAGAGTTGGGGACTTATTCTAGATGCAATAGGAAGTCACTGGAAGTGGTTATGGCAGAGAGTGACATGAACAGATTCATGTTTCTAAAAGATAAATTTCAAAAAAGGTGAAATCATGAATCTCATATAGATATCTAAATTGATACGTGTACCAGAGGGCAAGTGATGCCCCCCTAAAATACATAAATAAAATAAATTGATACATTTTAAAGATTTTATTTAACTTGTTGTATGCACTCATGATCATCAAAGGCAAAGTCAAAAACGTAAAATGTACAGATTGTTACAAAATTGTCTTCCTTATGTGACAAGGGGAGTGGAAGATGAGGGAAGGGATCTGGTCCACAGAGGACAATTTGCCTATTATCAGCTACTAGTAGACCACCATATTTTTAATCTGAGGATCCAGAGGTCAAATTCCTGTTTAGGCACTTGCTTTTGTCAAAAGAGATCTGAAAGTGTTGTCATCTAAGAATTGGACTGATAACTGCAAGCTTGGCAGTTCAAACCCACCATGGGAGAAAAATGAGGTTGTCTACTCTAGTGAAGATTTACAAAACCTCAAAATCCTTATGTATAGTTGCTGTGAATCAGAATCTATTTGATAGCAGTGAGATTTTTGCATTTTTTTTTTTTAGCTTCTGAGTTGTAAAATACTCAAAGGCAATGCAGGAGTAGAATTAGATAACTCTAAAGGATGTTCTCCTTGTAGATAATGCATGTTTTTTTCATTGAAACTCAATTTCTGGTCTTAATTTTTAAAAGGCTATATATTCACAGAAGTTGCAAAGATTGTACAGAATAGCAGAAGAACGCTTCTTCTGGTTTCTTCCAGTGGTTACATTGTGTATAACTACAGAACAATATCAAAATCAAGCCTATGTCACTGGTCTAAAGTGAGTATATAATTTTATGTCATTGTAGCACTTGTGAAACTTGTTGTAACTACCACTGCAATCAGGATCAGAACTCTTCATTGCAATAAAGATCTCACTTGTGCTACTCGGTGGTTGAAAATATACATATCAATTGAACCAAAGCATTGATCACACTCTTCCAGTTTTGCAACAAGTTTCACCTTTCTTTTCTGAGTTTGTTCCTTCTCCTGTAACATAAACTCACTACCTCACCCCCACCCCCAAGTTTTCTATCCAAATCTTTCAAGATGCTTTAGCCAGTTGGATCCCACATGGCTAGATCTTAAAAGAACATAATGGTCAAGAGAGACATTCTTTACGAGTTAAGCTAAACTCTTGTTTGGTTTTAAGAAGGCTTTGAGGGATATGTGTGATTTAAGGTTTTAAGATGGTTTTCATGCAGTAGCTTCAGGTGTTTCTCCAATATCCAATGGCTCCAGAAAGCATAGAAGCCATGAAAACTTGAAATTCTGTTCTGTGCTTTTGTGATTTTGATTGATTCCTTTGAAGAACTTCACATTAGTTTTTTTAATTAGTTGCATCGATTCCCCTCTTTGTCACCATCTCTTGATACAAAGCTCTTTCTTATATATATACAACTGTCACTGGATCTGTTTCTCTAGTTAACCCAGGTTAACACAGATGCTTACGAATTTATATGTTGGTGAAAAATACTTCAAGTCCCATTGATGATCAAAAGGATAAAGAAATTTGTTCTGGAAGAAGTATGATCAGGTTGCTCCTTAGAAGCAAAGATGGCCAGACTTCATCTCACATACCTTGTGCATGTTATCAGGCAAGATCAGTCTCTGGGAAAGGACATCATGCTTCGTCAAGGAGGAAGCTGCTCGACAAGATGGACTGACCCAGTGGCTGCAACAATGGAATCAAACATAACAACGACGTGAGGGTGGCAGTGCTTCGTTCTCTGGGACACAGAGTCACCATTAGCTGGGAACCAACTTGACAGCACTTAACAACAACACGATGCTGGATAAACACCTGACGCTCCTGCATGAAAACCACCCTGCGTGCTGCGTCATTGCACATGGCTGTCTGAGTCTGAATAGGCTCTTATAGACTAGTATCAGACTTATAGACTTGAAATGGACTGGACTGGGACACTTTCTGGAAATATAATTCCTTCTTGATACAAGCCATTAAACAGGTTAGGTGTTATATGTACAAACATGAGACCTGTAAGAAGATACGGGTGAAATTTAACCCATGCACTTTTGCACTCACTGACCTGTGATCTTCCTGCAGTGCAGTGGTAGTTATAACAATTTTCACATGTGCTACAATGACAGAAAATTATATACTCACTTTAGACCAGTGACATTGGCTTTATTTTGATGTTGTCCTGTAGTTATATACAATGTAACCACTGGAAGAAACCGGAAGAAGGGTTCTCCTGATACTTTGTACAATCTTTGCAACTTCTGTGAATATATAGTCATTTAAAAATTAAGACCAGAAATTGTGTTTCAATGCATATGAGCGTAATGGAAACACCATGGCTTGGGTCAGGTGCACCTTAGTCTTCAAAGTAACATTCTTTATTTTCAACAGATTTACCCAACACAATGTGTCCTTTGAGTTCTACGCTGGGCTGTGGCATTGTGAATCTAAGCAAGATCCTTGACAACTTCAATTTTTCTCTTATCATGATATTCTCTATGGTCTTGTTGTGAGGAATTTTTTTTTTTAACATTAAGTTGGACTTCATATGGGAGTTTCAATCCTTGATTTTCATTACCAAGTGCTTCAAGGCCTTCTCACTTTGAGTAAGCAAAGTTGTGTCACCTGCATATCTGAAGGTTGCTAATTAGCTTTCCTCTAACCCTGATGCTGCATTCTTCTTCAGTGTCATAGCAACATGTGAACTTCAACTGACAGAAATTTGGTGGCTGTTTGTGAGGTGTCCGGAGGAATGAAACCGGGATCTCTCACTTGGAAGAGAACCATCAGTTCTCTCCATAATCTCATTCAAGTGTTTGCTCAAGTACCCCTTTCTCAGGGAGATTTTCCCTGCTCCCCCTCTTTGCAATGAGAACTGCACCCCTACCTCCCTCCTCACTTCCCAGAGACAGTCTGTGACCTTTGTATAGCACTGAACAGTGGAAAGTTTCCTTGAATTGAACCGAAATTTGCCTATTCTATTGCCCTTTGGGCTATTCAGAAAAAGTTGTCTCCCTCTCCATCTTTTCTTTTGAAGGAAATCCACACGTTTTCCCTATTCTTCCTCTGACCATTTTTAGGCCTTTGACTTAAGTATTTCCTCTTGTTGAAAGGAAGATATCCCTTGAAAAAGTAGAGAACCGCAATCATCTTTGATCTAATTTTTTTTCTTTATTCCAGAATGAAAACAAAGAGGAAATCTTGTTGTCATTGAATTGATCCTGATTCTCAGTCACTAGAGAGGATGAAGTAGAAGTTCCTCCCAGCATTTCCAAGGCTGTGAATATTTAGGGAGGTTACTGCTTCATAGTGACTGGAAGGAGGGTATGGGTGACGCTGCTCCTCTTAGCAGTTGAGCTTTTAACCACACTGCGACAAGAGCTTCCTTTCCACTAAGAGAATCCTATATCCCAGGGGTCATTCCTCAAGGTTTTAAAACAGGGGGCCAGTTCACGGTCCCTCAGACCGTTGGAGGGTCGGACTATAGTTAAAAAAAAAAACAACAACTAAGAACGAATTCACTGCAGGGCCTGGATGAGTCCACTGTTCAGCAGGACAGCAGCGGTAGCAAAAACCAGTGGGCTGGATAAATGTCCTTGACAGGCTGTATGTGGCCCTCGGGCCATAGTTTGAGGGCCCCTGCTATATTCACTAGAGTGCTGAGTTGCAGATGATAGAAATCCAAAGTAGATGGGCTTAACCATAAAGGAATTTAATGTTCATATAATCCAAAGAGTTGAAATCCAATGTTAAGCAGGAGTGGATGCTTCTATAATTTATTAGGAATTTACCTTTCTTTATTTCTTAGGTCCAACTGTTTTTTCTCAAAAAGTATTTTTATTGACATATTTTACTCATTCGACTCTATCCCTTCCCTTCCCTTCCAGTTCTGTTGTTCAATCACATCAGGTGGGATATGCAGTCATCATCAATGCTATCAACTCCCCTCTCCCCATGTGTCCAATGGCAGGTTTTGTCTTTTTTCTGGTGACAATCTTGGCTGCTATCAGTTCTCAGAATCCCCCCTTTACAATGGCCCAGGAAAAGTACCAGAATTGACTGCCAATGGCCAATTGAGTTTTGCTAAGAAGTTAGTTTATTTATCCATTGATTCTTCCAATAGTCTGACATTGGAATTATTTCCCTGAAAGTGGAGAAAATTGAAAAATAAGGAATTTAAATGTACAAATGTACTCAAAACATAGATATATGTATGGATTATGATAAAATTATACAAACCCCCAATAAAATGATTTTAGAAAACAAAAAATAAAAAATGGTCTTTAAAGTCACAAGCAAATCATTGATGGATTTAAGTCAAGTTCAAGATTTAGTCACATGTTTAATCAAAGTAACAATGTTTTTTTTTTTTTAAATGGTGATGGCAAAAAACCCAAACAACCCCCCAAATGATTTTTAACGTTGAACAATATAATACATGACAAAAATGATAATAATCATTATACGTTGTCAAGGGCTCATGAGGGGGGCATAGGGAGAGAGGGGAAAAATGAGGAACTGATACCAAGGGCTCAAGTAGAAAGCAACTGTTTTGAGAATGATGATGGCAACAAATGCACAAAAGTGCTTGACAATGCATGGATGGAAGGATTGTGATAATCCCCCAGTAAAATGATTAAAAAAATCAAAAACAAAAAGAAGATATGGTCTTTGGTGGTCACAAGCAAGTCACTGAAGAATTTAACCAAGGTAAACATTTAATCACATGTTTAATCAAAGCAACAAATATAGCTTATCAGGTTAATAAATGTAATCTTTTGTTTTTGATTCTTCTCTTTGCTCCACTGTGTAAAGACTGCTTCTCTCCTGAGTGCGAAGGCATCGTGACAGTACTCTACACCTGAGATAGGGCAGCAACGTTGGAAATCAAAGCCAAGGGGGCAAAAAGGATAAATGAGTAATCAAGAGACAGTTGTGGGTTTTGTCTCCTGGCTGACTCTGCCAGATCTGCTCTTTCCCCAACCCCCAGGAGCCCTGGCAGCACAGTAGGCTACACATTGGGCTGCTAACGACCAGGTCACCAGTTGAAATCCATTAACTTCTAGGGGAGAAAGATGAGCTTCTTCTGTTCCCAGTCTCAAAAAACGGAAGGGGCAGTTCTCTTTGTCCTATACTGTCCCTAGGAAGCAGAATAGACCCAGTGGTCTTGGGCTTGTTATTCATTGCATTAGTATATGTCGTTTTTCGTTGCATTAGTATATGTGCATATTAGTATATGTAGTCTATGTAAATTCAGGATTCTTCTCCCTCATGAAAAAAACTGAAGAAGGGATCTAGGAGTTCCATCCTCCAGAATCTGCTACACATTCAACTAAGGAATAACCTACCTTGGACAGTTAGACCCCCTCTCTCCGAACCCTGCATCTTATGAAAGGAAGCAAGGACAGTGGGGAATCATTTACCCCCACAACGCTTTCACTTTGTTGCATTCTTTGCAGTCCTACTGTTGGACTCTCTCTAAAGTTGCCACCATGGTTCTTGTCCAGTTCTAATCTAATTTTTCCAGTCTTCTCATTCATTTTGTGATGCTTTTCAACATCCTTTCAATAAGTTACATTTTACATAAGTAAGTTAGAGGGGGGTCAATGTTGCTGCGTGAATCTTAACAAATACAGTTTCAGAGTCTTGACCCCAAAAAGTCAGATGAGATTCTTTTGTCCCCAATGATAATATGAAACCTTAGTGTCTGTCACCTGGGTTGTCCCTTTGCATGGCAGAACTGATCTTGAGAATGAAAAATGAAGGGAACTCCCTACACATTTATTTTATTTCTCCCCAAGAGCAAATAATATGAGACCAAATGCTTGCACATGGTTGGCTTTAGTAAAGATGAAAGCCTTAGTCTCCTCATACTTATGTCCACTGAATACTACATCCGCCTTCCATCTATGATAATTCCCACTTCACTCAATTTTGGCAATAGCATGGGATAAAAATTCAATCAAAATACTGCATGCTTATTGATTACAAGAGATATCTTGTTTTCAGAGATGTTAAAATGTGAAAATGATGCATGCTGGAATTTGTGAATACTGTATGAAGAATCTGCTATGGGTTATGCAATGAAGTTCCATTCTAGTTCAAGAAAGCAAGCGATAACCTGAGTGCTAGTGGGAAAAGCATCTTAGACTTCCTTTTATGTGAGATATTGTTTCTTGATTAACCAGACCTCTAGTGAGTTGGAATGAACTCTATGACACCACAACAACACTTAGTTGAGTAGAAGGAAACAATCCACGGGACTTTCTGACACCGCTAGGACAGTGTCTCAGAAGCATTACTGGTTAGTTATTTCAAATACCGTAAGGTATGGGTGGTACTGTCTGTGTTAACACCCAGGGATGCAACCATCTGAAAACCTTCAATCTGTGTGTAAGACAGGTTTTACTGGAGAATTATACAGATAGAAAAGTTGTAGTAAAACCCATGACCACCAGGTTTGGGCTTTCTTGACTTGAGTGAGCTGCACATACCAGCAGCCGTGCTCCCTTAGAAGAACCCTGACCCAGTCCTGTTTTGCATTTATCTTTGGGGGCTGCTGGAACCATGGCAGCGAAGAGCCAGTCAATCTCAAAACAATGGGTGATTCCTGGTGACATGGCTTTATATGAGAAAGGGGAACTTCATTAGTTTGGCTTCAGGGGTCTGCTTGTTTTCCTGTTGACTTGACTCATGCCCAGGGAGCCTGATTCTTCATCCACCTCATAAGGCAGCATGTGGGAGAGTGTAATATCTTGGGTCAGCCATACTCATTTCTTCTGCAACGTTTAAGACAGTGGAAAGAGTATTTTCTCGAGTCTCCTGTACATGGTGGTGGCCGTTGCCATTTTTGACTCATGGCAGCCTGTTATGCAGCATAAAACTACTCTGTAGGGTTTTCAACCTTTGATCTTTGAGAAGCAGATTGCCAAACTTTTCTTCCAAGGTGCCTTTAGGTAGGTTTGGGTCACCCACGTCTTGGCGAGTAACTGAGTGCTTAACTGTTTGTACCGTTAAGGGAGTCCTGTTGTGGTTGTGAGGTGTCATCCAGTCAGCTCTGACTCACAGCCACCCTCTGCACAACAGAATGAAACACTGCCCGGTCCCGTGCCATCCTCGCAATGGTCCCGATGTCTGAGCTTGTTGATGCAGCTACAGTCTCAGTCCCTCTCATTCAGGGCTTTCTTCTTTTTTGCTGCCCTTCCACTTTATCGAACAGAATGTCCAAGGAATCCTAGGTTTCTATGATGTTTCTAAACCAGAATGAGTTAGGTTAGGAACGTCGAGCGTCGAATTTTAAAAGCAAGGGCCTCAGAGCTTGCATGCTATAGATACATGACTTACATGTAACAGATACGAACACTGAGGTACAGAAAATTGATTCCCACTGAGGCACAGACCAGCAGGTCAGTGTGTGAGAGACTTTTTAAAAGAATCATTTTATTGGGGGCTTGTACACAATTCTAATCACAATCCACACATCCATCCATCGTGTCAAGCATTTTTGTACATTTGTTAGCATCATCATTCGTGTGAAAGACTTAAGTATAGGAATCTTTAATCATTTGCATCAGATCTATGGAGATTCCCATTATGCTTTCATGAATTCAAGCACATTACAGTGAATGCTGAAGGAGAGTTAAATGGGGCCACTGCACCCACTCCTTTTCTAAGCATGGTCAAGAAACAAACTTTTACTGGAGTTAAAGACAAACGAATATTAAAGTCATGTGTAAGCAGGTTTTTCAATTAGTCGATCTTAACCCAAATACCAAAAATCACCTGAGAAAAATCTGAAAAAATTCTGGTATCCAGGCTCCTCACAAAATTCATTAAAACAGGATATTTGGAGTGGAGTTTTAGCAATGTTGGCAATTCTAATAAAAACTATACTGAGAACCATGCCTTGATTTTTTGCAATCACTAGAATAAGAATACCCTGGTAGCCATTTGGAAGTCCAGTACTCACTGGGAAACCTGAGCATTTTGATAGTTCTGAGCATCAGCCTTCCTTTCCAAAGATAGGCTTAACTATTATCGGTGGGACACCATATCTGCCTAAAGTCGCAGCACATGAGCAATGATGGAAAATTAAAAGAAGAAAGAAAAGAACTTAACTCAGCAGACAATTAGGACTACCAAGAGGACAGGTTTACTGAGTATAAAACAACAATAGATCTCAGGTATGGCACCTTTTCTGAGAATCCTTAAACTTGCAGCCTTTTGTATACAAGAGACTATCAGGAGACACCAGTCCCTGGAGACATCATGTTTGGTAAAGTAGACGGGCAGCAAAGAAGAGGAAGGCCCTTGACAAAATGGATTGACACAGTGACTGCAACAATAGACTTCAGCATGGGGACAGTTATGAGGCTGATGGTGTTTCATTCTGTTGCACAGAGGGTCATCATGAGTCAGAGGAATCAAGTACGCAGCACTTAACACAAACAACATACCAGAGACAGAAACCTAACTTAAAACCAGAATAATACCAAGGACATTTGATTGGTTCGTTCATTTAGGAAGAATGCTAAAGCATCTCACAGAAACGAAGAGGGAATTAGTCTTCAAGATTAGAAATGTGAATTCATGGATTCCAGAATTTGATCTTTCTCTTTAGCACGCATCTCTTCAGCAGCCCTAGTTTAAAAATCCACATCAGAATGAGAGCAGTCAGTTGCCCCATTTGGACCAACCGCGATAGTTCATGGGAAAGGATTCTGTTCTGGGCAAGGCCTAGCTCACACTGCAGCTCTTCAGAATTGTATATGGAGGAAGCAGTGAATCTCCGAGGGACACTGAGCAGACAAAAGCAACTGCTGTGACACAGTTTCTGAAAGTGAACAAAGATTTTTCACTTTCAACCTTTAGGAAAAAGTCACATGCGGCTCTAAGAAAAAGTCCCCAAAGCCAGAAAAATAAGAACTAATCACCTTGGGACAGCAAAAACAAAACAAAACAAAACAGAAGAACAAAGGAAGACAATCTTCATGTGCTCTTGCATGCCTAAAACACCAGTCAGATGATTTCATGCTTTGCTCTTTCTCTTTTCTACTTGGTGAGATTTAGGTGGATTGATCTGGACTTGTTTGTTCACGGACAGATACACCTGTACAAACAATAACTTGATGAGCTCCCGACATACTCTGCTCTGCAAAGCAAGTAATGTCTTTTCTGTAATACGCACGACAAAACACTGTTACTTGGGTTACTTTCACTTAAAAAAAAAGAAAACAAGAAACATAGCTTTTGGGATGTGTGTGTGTGTGTGTGTTTTAAGTGAAACTTCAGTCTTACCCTGGAAGGCTATCCACTATTCCAAAACTAAGTACAATCAATTATTCCCAATTAGTGAACCCACCGTCCGTCCTGTAGAGCAGGTTTTTCAGCTTGTGGGAACCACCTGAGATGTTCAGCTTTCCCTGGATTCGAATCTGTTTTAAGTATACATGTTTTTCTATGGGAGTTAGTTGATAAAGACCTTGTTTTTTCTTTTGATAGAAACTTGTAAACAGCTCCTTGTCCCCCAAATGTTTATTTTCTCCCCCCGCCCCCTGCCAGTAAAAGAGTAGGTAGTATGAATGGTTCTGAATGAAAGTGGTACATTCTAAAATTACATGGTGCTGGACTGTGCTACCCACACCTCACACATGCGTCTGAGAAACAGGAGAGCAGAGACGGCGTGGGCTCTGTAACCAGCTCATGTTGGTTTTGTGTGAGCGCTTTCATTTCCCAGGGGTGTGTCCTTGTGCCAGTTCCTCAACCTTCGGTACTTTGGTTTCCTAATCAGCAAAATGAGGACAGAGAGAGTGCCAGTTTGGCAGAATTGTTCTGAGGATTAAAGGAGATTAATGCCTGGCACATAAAAAGTCTCTGGCAGGCAGAAAACACCAGATAAAAATTGGCTCTCATCATCTTCATCACCATCATCTTCATCATCATCATCATCATCTATATAGACTTTGCTGCTGATTCTACCTTAATTTCATGGTGAGCTTATGCACACGGGCACAGAGTTTTGTGATTCACGAGGTTTTCATTGATTGACTTATGCCGTGTGCATATCACAGCTTCTCTGATTATTTGCTCAGCATCCAGATTCAATGAGTAGGGTGACATGAAGCAATCCTAGTGCACACCTTTTCTGGTTTTAAGCCATGTAGTATCCCCTTAGTGTGTGCAAAGGACTGTCCCTTGATCCATGTCCAGGTTCCACATGAACATAGTGAAGTGTCTTGGAATTTCCATTCTCCTCAAGACTATCCATCGTTTATTATGACTCACACCATTGAATGCCTTGGCATAGTCAATAAAATACAGCAGACATCTTTCTGGTATTCTATACTTTGAGCCAACATCAATCTGGCATTAGTGATGGTATCCCTTGTTCCATGTCTTCTTTTCAATCTGGCCTGACCCTCCGGCAGCTCCCTGTCAATGCGCTGTTGTAACTGTGGGATGATGGTAAGCAATCGTTTTCCTTCCATATGATATCAATGATATTGTTCTATTGTCTGTGCATTCTGTTGAGTCACTTTTTTGGGAATGGCTACAAATATGGGTCTCTTCCAGTCAGGCGGTGAAATCTTACACATTTCTTCACATAGACAAGTCAGTGCTTCTAGTGCTTCTTCAGCTTGTTGTAACATTTCCATTGGTATTTCAACAACTCCTGAAACCTTGTTTTTGGCTAATATTTTCTGTGCAGCTTGGACTTATTTTTTCAGTACCATTGTTTTTTGTTCATATGCTGCTTTTTGAAATGGTTGAATGTCCACTAGTTATTGGTTCAGTGACTCTATGTATTCTTTCCACTTTTATTTTGACACTTCTGCCACGATTCAATATTTTGGTCAGAGAATCTCTCAATATTATAACTCAATATTATTATTATTATGAATTCTTTCAGTGTTAGATAACTGAGAATTGTTCTTCCTTTTTGGTTTTCTAACTCTAAGTCTTTGCACATTTCATTACAGCTTTTGACTTTGTCTTCTGGTGTCCTGTAGGCTTCACTCCATCCCCATCACTGTGGCCGACTCTGCTTCAGTCATATTTTGAGTATGTGAGGGCTCACCTTGGTCCATGATCTCTGACAGTATTCTGATTCTGTTCGCTAGGTTTTCAATAACTGGTAATGTTTTGAAGGTATTCATAGACTTGTCAGTGACCAACTCCTCTGTGGCATCAGGATTGGAGGAAGATTTATGAACAGCCTGTGATATGCAGATGGCGCAACTTTGGTTACTAAACGTAAGGAGGATTTGAAGCACTTGCTGATGAAGGACAAGGACTGCATCCTTCAGTCTGGATTACAACCCAACGTAATAAAGGACTCAAATCCTCACATCCAGACAATAGTTCATGATAAATGGAGAAAGACTATCGTTGTCAAGGATTCCATATTGCTTGGATTTACAACCAATGTTCATGGAAACATCAATCAAGAGAGCAAACAACACATTGCATTGGGTAAATCTGCTATACAAAGTCACTTTCAAGTGTCGAAAGGCAAGGATGCAACTTTGAGAACTAATGTGCTTCTGATCCAAGTCATGATATTGTCAGTTACCTTCTATGCACGTGATAGCTGGACATTGATCGAATAAGAGCAGGTCAAAGAAGACTCCATGCATTTGAATTATGGCCCTGGTGCAGAATGTTGAATGTACCATGGAGTGCCAAAAGCACCAACATATCTGCCTTGGAAGAAGCAAAGTCAGAATGTGTCTCAGAGGCAAGATGGTGAGACTTCGTTATCAGGAAAGACCAGTCCATGGTGAAGGACATCATGCTTGATAAAGTAGAGGGGCAGTGGAAATGGAGGGTTGGCACACTGGATGATGCAATGGGATCAAACATAAGAAAATTCTGAGCATGACACTGGACTGGGCAATGTTTATTTGGCTGTACACAGGGTCACCATGAGTTGGCATCAATTCAATGGCACTTAATAGCAACAACAATAATTCCTGTGAAGTGGCCACCCTATTCCTTCTTTGTAGCCTGTTCTTAGCCTGGAAGCTCTACTGAAACCTGTTCACTTTGGGTGCCCTGCTGGCATGTGACATACCAGTGATATAGCTTTTAGCATCCCAACAGCACACAAGCCACCACATTCCAACAAAGTGACAGACACGGGGTGGTTGCTAGTGGCTGTCCATTTGATTCTGATCTCCGGTGAACCAATGGATGCAGAGTGAAACTATACTTCACAAGGTTTTCAGTGGCTGTGTCCTTTGGGAACCAGAGACACAGGCTATCTTCTGAGGTGTCTCTGGATGGATTCAACCTGCTGTCCTTCTGCAAACTTACCTATTGGCACCGCTCAGGGCCTCCCATCACTATAGTAGATATAATACAATTAAGTCCCCAAGTATACTTTAGTTCAAAATGATCAACTTCCCATGAAAAGAATCTTTGAAGCTTAGGCTTCTCTCACCCCCTATTCCTGTTATTGGCACTGGGTGACTTTGGTATTCAGTATTAGGCTTTAACACATATGGGCTGTGAGATTCATGGGCAGATCAAGACAGTTCTGGGCCATATTTTTCTCAATTATGAGATTGGGCTAATCACTCTAAACTCATTTATCTGCTGGGACTGCCGTTCAAGGAGACCCCTTGGCCGCCTGCCCCAGGCTTACACTCTGCTCAGTGAGCAGCCTCCAGGTAGTGCCTCATTGTAAGTAGTTACAGGGGCACCCCTCTCTCTTTCTCTTTCCCAGGACTGAAAATGTGTCGGTAAATGGAAGGCAGTGCACACTGCACAGTGACTCGATTTTTAGCAATCTCCTGTTTTGTCCCTGTCTCAGAGGCTCTCGAGTGTTTGCTATTCTGGGTTTCAGAAAATAGTTCAGTTTCCAAAATTGCTTGAGTTAAGCTACTTTTAACATTAGTGAAGTGATACAGAGGACTGCTTTGCAGAGTGGTTCTAGCAATTCTCCTTCAAAAAACTAACTTACGAGAGAATGAGAGTGTTTTGACAGGAGAGAAGAGTTCTAAAATTCCCATTGTCGTAAGAGATCTTTTTACCACCCACGCCCAGGAATATCTCCATGTGGCATAATCTCCCATCTTCCTCAGCCTGGGCAGCAAGATAAATCAAGGCTTGGAACATGGAAGGCAAATATCAAAGGCTTCAGTATGGCTGCACTTCAGCTAAGCCAGCATCCCCCCACATCTTTTTGCTTACTGTTGTACTGCCCAGGCCTATAGATGGCCAGACTGGCAGCCAGATGCCCAGGACCCTTTTTCCCCCTTCTTTATCACAGAGGATGAGCTGGTGCACATAGTTTCAGGCATCTCAAGTCATGGTACAAACAGTTTCAGCAATCCATGCCATTACCTAATATAAAAGGAAAAGCCACCACAGCCACCCCCTTAGTGGGTCCTTTTCTATCTATTGGGGGGTGGGGAGGCACTGGATGACGTCCTGATTTTCCCGCCCAGAAGACTCTAATAAGGAGCCCTGGTGGCCTAGTGATTTTGTGTTGGGCTGCTAACTTCCAGGTCAACCGTTTGATACCACCAACTGCTCTGGGGAGGAAGATGAGGCTTCCTACTCCCATAAACAGTTACAGTCTTAGAAACCCACTCACTGCGGGGCAAGTGAAAACAAACAACAACCAAAATAATTGAATGAATGACAGGAGGTGGGAATGATGAGTGCTGCAGAATATATATATTTTTATTTGTTGACCATTTGTATAGAGTATTTGAAGAACTATTTATTCAACTCTGACCTATAGGGTCACCATGAATCAGAATTGACTCCATGGCAGCGAGTTTGATTTTTTGTTTTGTTTTGAAAGTCACCTAATGCAAATAAACTAATATCTCTTTGAGGAATTCCAGGTCAACTCTTTACTCTTTCTACCCCGCCCCCCCCACCTCGCTTCCTCTCAAGGACCTGAGCCCAAATGCATCATCATGAAATAATCTTCCCTGTTGGTATGCAAAGGCAGAAATAATCATCATAATAATAATAATTATCACTCACTTGCACACCAAGAGCTTCTCTGGGCTACCAGCTTAGCCTCTAGCTGGATGGCCTCGGGTTTTAACCTTAGCTACTTCATTTAAACGCAGTTCAGTAGCTCATGTTTACGGGTAAATGAGCAAAACAGTAATGATCAAAAGCAAAAACTGAAATGACGATGGAATTCAATATTTCAACAGCAGGTGCCGGGTAAATGTTAGTGAAGTGTGGCGCTCAGAACGAAAGGCCCAGCACTTAGGATAATGCGTCTAACAAGGAAATGAGATTGACACAGCAATTCTCTGGTTTCGTTGTCCCCCGAGGTTAGAGATTATGCAGTGCAGGCTTCTGTTTTTAGCCTCTTTGGTAATTCCTCTGGTGCGAGACTACACTCTGCATATTTGTCAAGATAGCACTCCTGTCAGGTGCCGGGGTCTTTGAGGTAGCACAGGAAATACTGTTCTTGGCAAAGCCTGAAGGAGAATGTTGCCCTCACCTCAGTGGCCCCGCGACACGCGGGCCCCCTGTCCATGACTGATTTCTTTATTTATGTTCAGTTGCCAGGGAATTCCAGAGGAAAAACAGGAGTCTATCTTAACAACAATTGTTGCTGTGAGAAACGTTTAAATGGTTGGCCTGATGACAAAATGTTTACATTTTCTATTTGATGCCTCGTTTTAGTCCTAAGACCTTTTGACACCAATTGAAGATAAGCTCAAAACAGGGAAATGAACAGCGTGAAGTTGAATAAAAATAAGCTCCGTAAGCTTTTTTTTAAAAAAAAATCATTTTATTGGGAGTTCATGCAACTCTTATAACAATCCATACATCCATCCACTCTATGTCAGGCACATTTGTACATTTGCGGCCATTATCCTCAAAACATGTGCTTTCTACTTAAGACTTTGGTATCAGCTCCTCATTTCCCCCTCTTTCCCTGCTCCCCCCCAACCTCATAAACCCTTGTTAATTAATAAATTCTTATTATTTTGTCATATCTTGCACCACGTGATGTCTCCTTTCACCCACTTCCCTGTTGTCCAAACCCCAGGGAGGAGGTAGTAAGTAAAAACTTATAATCTGTTCCCCCTTTCTACCCTACCTTCCCTCCACCCTTCAGGTATCACCACTGATCCTGAAGGAATCAACTGTCCTGAATTCATGTTCCTATCTGTACCAGTGTACATCCTCTAGTCCAGCTAGATAGTAGGGTAGAATTAGGATCATGATAGTGATGGCGAGGAAGCTCTGAATAACTAGAGGAAAGTTGCATGTTTCATCATTGCTACATTGCACCCTACCTGGCTCATCTCCTCCCTGAGATTCTTCTGTAAGGAGATGTCCTATTACCTGCAGATGGCCTTTGGGTTCCCAATCTGCACTCCACCTAATTCACAATGATATGATTTTTTGTTTTTGTGTGTGCCTGATACCTGACCCCATTGACACCACATTATCACATAGGTTGATGTGCTTCTTCCATGTGGACTTTGTTGTTTCTGAGCGAGATGGCCGCTTGTTTATCTTCAAGCATTTAAGACCCCAGACACTATATCTTTTGATAACTGGTCACCATCAGCTTTCTTCACCACATTTACTTAGGCACACATTTGTTTTCAGCAATCATTTTGGAAAGGGGAGCATCATGGACTGCCAATTTAATAGAACAAAGTGTTCTTGCATTGAGGAAATACTTGAGTGAAGGCCTAATGTCCATCTGCTACCTTAATATTAATCCTAAAATATATGCCCTATTTCTCCATCATATATAAATATATTTACATATGTATATGCCTGTATTTAGACCTCTATAAATGCTCTCTGCCTCCGACTTCTTTCCTCTATTTCTTTTTAATGTTCTCTTGTCCACTATACTCAGCCTTCATTTGGGTTCCAGTAATTTCTCTCAGTTACATTACCCTTGGTCAATCCCTACCAGGCCTTTCACACACTCCTTGCCACTGATTTTTGATAGCTAATTGTTCCCTTGTCCCTGGGTTGACCAAACCAAGTGTCTTATTTTTAATAGGTCCTAGTCATCTGTTTTATCTTCTATTCTGTTTACTTTTACTATATTTGGTAGGATGTCTATGTCCTGAAATAGCATCCTTAAGTTTGCCTTAATCTTCTCTTTGAGGATCCTTAGACTTCTGGATTTACATGTAGGCCTCTAATCAATCTTGAGTTTGTTTTGGCGCATGGAGCAAAGTATAGATTGTCATTGATTCTTTGGTAGACAAAGATCCAATTTTGCCGGCCTCATTTGTTGATGGTAGACTTCCTGTGAAAAATGTCTTCGTTCTCTTCTACTGCATATGGAGCCCGTGTCCACATGGCAGGGAGCACAGCCACTGCCGGGTTCAGTGTAGTACCCTAGCAAGGGAGAGCGTCTGTCATGAAGTGGTGAATATAAATCCCAGGGAAAGATCAACCTGATTTAATTCTGGACACATGCGCCCCTCTTTGAACCAAACACTGTTGTTGATAAGAGATGAGAATCCTGACTGTTGAACCCTAGTCCAGGAGTCATGGGTTGAAAATATGCCCCAAGGAGAAGCAAGACAAAATAGTTGTCACTGGAACCCACAGCTGTCCATTCCCTGTCTGCCTGGTATCTGTGAGGGGATTTCGAAAAGTTCATGGAAAAATAAAAGTTTATAGAAATTTTGTGTTATTTTTAAATTCATTTCCAAAGCCCGTGAAGCCCTCTCCTATATGCAATTGCAAGAAGTTATCTACTTATCATTCTGTTCCATATTCGACCCAAACAACTGAAATTCACACCCTCCATAGGAGGGAAGCACTATGTTTTCACATCCAGCTATTGAGTTTTCTTCTTGTCAAGTTCACATGTGACTTTTTATGGTCTGGCAACCTCTGACCAATTATCACCCCAAATACTCAGTATCTAATAATGGTGGGGTGGCAGGCGGGACCTGTAAATGCAATAAAACTCTTCTGGTGGAGGAAAAGTGGGGTGGGGGAATAAAAAGCAAAATGCAGCAGCCTTTAGCCCTTTGCTTTGCTACACAGGGACGGCAGGAAGCTGTTTCCCTAGCTCTCTAGCCAGCTACCTGGTCTGGAGAATTGAAGCTTACTGTTCAACAACAGTGTGGGCATAGCATGTTTTTTTTTCAAAGAGCTGTGGCTGACTGGGTCAGATTTCTAACTCAATGCCACGTGGAAACCCTTCCCAGAACCCTCAACCAGGCCCCAGATCTGAGACTGATTAACATTAGCCATGAGCAGTCATGTGGCCATCCAAGTAATGCAGTCTGGAAGACAAGGCATGAGCTATTCATTTCCTTTTTCATGTGAACGCTTGCTATTAGAAACCTTTGTATAATGCAATACTGCTCCCCTGCCTTAAAAGAGGAACAATTCATATTTAGTGTAGAAGAGGAGAGAGGAAAGAAACAGTGAACAACAGTGAAAAAGCACTACTCATAACACCACTATCCAGAGATCATGACTGCAAATCTTCTGATCTTCTTGATGTCCGGGGTGTGTGTGTGTGTGTGTGTGTGTGTGTGTGTGTGTGTGTGTATGTGATTGACATGGGGAAAATATCATACAGGTTGACCCAGGGAGAAGGAAGGGAACTGGCCTTTCTGGGTGCTTGTACCCTGTGAAGTAGCTGGTGCATAATGTCCCATGTAATAATACTGTTTACCCCACACCCCACTGGCCTGGCATGGAATTGATCCTGCTTAGGTAACACTGTTTAGGTAGGACCAAAGAGCACTGGTGGTCCTGTGGGGTAATTCCTGGACTATTAATGACAAGATCAGCATTTCAAACACACCAGCCACTCCTGAGGTAAAGGATATGGCTATCTGCTCCTGTTAAGATTGACAGCCCCCCAAAACCCAATATCAGATCACCGTGGGTCAGAATCAACACGAAGGCAGTGAATTAGGTAGGATCAATGATTCCAGTCATGACTCAACTCCTGCACACACACCCCTGACCCTGTCTTTTGTCCTTCCTTTTGACACTTTCTCAGGGTTGCTTCCTTTTAAGAGATTTTCCCTTCCTCTGGGCATCTCCTCCCCTCCTTTCTGTATTATAAACCCTTGGTGCTTTGTCTTCACTGCTTCATGGGAAGCTCTTCAGGGACATTTTACGGTTCATGGGCTAATGGGACATCATAAAAGAAATTGATTGTCCTGGAATCTCTAGAACCAAAGGTCACCATCAAATATCAGAGTCAGTGCTTAAGTCCTAGCGGACAGTGTAATGGAACTTGCAGTCAAGAATCCCACGCTGCTTCATCAGGACTGAATTTTAGGATGTGGGTCAGGTGCTGATCCAGTTACTTTCCCTTTCTTTACCTCTTATCTTCCCTTTACCCTCTCTCCCCCTCAGCTCCTAGTATGACCTTGGACACATGTCTAATAGGATTTATTATTGAGAGAAAACTCATGATGCTATTCCTTGATTACCCGGCACACCTCTGAAGATGTTTGGAAGGACAGAAAAGCAGTTTTATTCATGACTTCTCAGTCCAGTTTTGAAAATCTCAGTGGGACTGTAGAAGTTGTTAGGGCAGATAGGTAAAAACTCTATGCAAGTTTAAGTCTATTATTGTTCATATGTACATGCGTGTCTGTTTGTGTATATGTACGTTTCTGTATCTCTGTGTGTATAAGTGTGTTTCTGTGTCTGCATGTGTGTGTTGGTGCATGTCTTCATGTCCAAAGTATCTGGCCAGAGTTAATAAGTGGGATCATGTAGTTTCTCTGCTTAAACCCACCTGTGTTATCTGTTGTTCCAGGAAAGGTCATTCACACAATGCATGCAAAATCCAAACCAAAGCAGGGGTCATCCAGTTGACTCTAGCTGCTGGCAAGTGCACATATTGCCCATTAGAGCGGACCTCCACGGAGCACTCTGACAGGCTGTGGCTATCAGATAGCAGATCTCCTGGCCTCACTTCTGAAGTGGCTCAGAGTGGATTAGAACTGCCAAGCTTCCAGTTAGTAGTTGAGTGGTACATTGTGTGTGTGTGTTGCCCAAGGACTTCTAAACTTCTTGCTATCAAGTTATTCTCTCTCTCTGGTGACCCCTTGGAAAGAGAGTCAACAATTCATTGCCCCAGAGTTTATTTCAATTCGTTGTGCCCTATAGGACATATTGGAACTGCCCCAATGGTTTTCTGAAACTGCAAATCTTCACAGGAGTGCAATGGTGACACAGAGGTCAAACCCCTGCCCTTCAAGTCACCAACTCAATGTGTAGCCCCTTATGTCACCAGGGTTTCTCATGTGAAGACAGAGGCAGAAGCTAGAGTGATACAGTTGCAAGCAAAGGTGTGCTGGCAACCATCAGAAGCTACCAAGAGTCAAAGAAGAATTTTCTTCCAGGATCTCCTGAGAGAGCATGGCTCTGCTCTGTTTTGGATTAGCCTCCAGGACTGGGAGAATTACTTTCACTAATTGTAAGTCACTGAGTCTGTAGTCATTTGTTGTGACAGCCCTGAGAACCAGGGCACCAAAGAAATGATGGGGACATACAGGAGAAAGAGCCAAAGGTCTTAGGAAGCAATGAGGCAGGGAGTGGGTGAGTGTGACGATAAGGTGGGGCTGAGAAAGTGACATCAGAGCAAAGACTTAAGGAGCAAATCATGTGAAAGAGAGTTCCAGGCAAAGCCCCTGAAATGGGGCTGCTCTTTGAGTACCCAGGAGACTGCCACGTCAGTGTGGGTGGAGGGGGTTGAGCAAGGGCGGATGAGCCTAGAGTGGTGACGATAAGCAGGGGCAACCACACAGGAGCTAAAATTCCACTGGGAGGCACCGCAGAAGAAAGGCATGGCAATGCACTTCTGAAAAAGCAGCCACTGAAAACCCAATGGAGCAGTTTGAACCCACCAGCTGCTCTGTGATAAAAAGACGAGGCTGCCTGTGTTAAGTCAGATCTAATACTCTCAGAACTCCACAGGGACAGTTCTACTTCATCCTTTAGGGCCTGTGTGAGTTGGAATTGACTCGGTGGCTGTAAGCGAATCTTCACAAGCTCCTCTTCTCTTTGTAGGCATCTTTGTGTCTCTAAACCTCCTTCTCCCGATAGAGATAGTAGTCATTGTAAAAATTGGTATGGGGCTCATATCCGATCCTTTCTGACCACACAAGGGAGAAGTAGGATCCATCTCTGCACTAGCCCGACACAAATGGCCACAAAGCAGAGGCCAGACATCTTTCTTTGCCCTCTTGTGATACTAACTGTTCTCATGTCACCCTTGTCTTCTGTTGAGTTTTGCTCACCTATTGCAATGGTGACACAGCGGTCGAGGGCAATCCTCACAATAATGGGGGTTAATTTGGGAAGGGAACACATTACCACAAGTCAGGACCACAAAACAGTAAGGACACAATCTTTGGTTGAAAGCGGAAGCTCTTCTCAGCCAGCAGCCAACTCTCTTTCTGGTCCTCATCCTCCCAGCCACATGGTTTCCAGGCTTCTGCTTGGCTCTCTGGGCCAGGAATCCAGCTCACCATTCTAAGATCTGTTCTGGGGTCTCTGGTCTCAGCATGGCATGGCTTCTGCTGCCTCTGCCACTTCAGGCAGGCATCTCTAAGGAAAGTGCTCTGCTGATGTCTCTTCGTGGATGGTCCTGGGAATTCTCTCCCTACCACTTCCACAGTGGCTTTCTTACACACAAAAGACGGGCAACCCAAACAGACCCCTCTTCTGCTAGTATTTCACACGCTCTCTTTGTACTGCCCCACTCTAACATTTAGTTAGGGGGACATGGCTAGAAAAGTTGTGTTAAGAAATTCTATTTTAGACTCCACCCCAAACCCTCCAATTGACTGTCACGCATTTGATTCCATTTTATAGCAAGCCGATTGGACAGAATAGAACTGCCCCTGTGAGCTTCTGAGGCTACAAATCTTGACAGGAACAGAAAGCCTCATCTTTCTCCATGTGAGTAGCTGGTTGGTTCGAACTGCTGACTCTATGATGAGCAGCCCAACTTGTGACCCATTGTGCCACCAGAGGACCTCAGAACACTGCCCAGCTCTGTTATGGCTTGTTAAAAGGATGGATGGAGGGTATGTTCCTCGGAGGCAAAAGGACGCCTTCCTTTTATTAATGGAAAAAAATATCCTATTGTAATTTGGCTACAAAACAAAATCTATTTGCCTTTGGATTTTTAATTATAAGATTAAAGATGCACTTCTCTGGCGGGAATTGGGAGTGGGGAAAAAGACAACTCCCCGGAGATTAAGCAGGGATTTGGAAAAGTTCCAAGCCTATCACATCCTGGGCATCGTGCTCTGTTTGCTTGTGGCCTTGGCAGTCACCGATTTGTTTCTGCTCCCTCGTACCAGGCCCTCGTGGCAAGTCCAGTGCCATCTCTCTCTGCAATGAGAGAATTATTTATGCATCTCTATGTCCATGTGCTAAGTAATTAATTCACTCACCCATCTATCTGTTTATTTTTCTAGGTTTTCCAAGATCTGGTGGCTCCAACATCCTCTTAACTTTAGAACTTTCTACTGGTTCCCTTCTTCTGCTCTCACCTGGAGGTTACCGGGTTTATGGATGCCCAGGAAGGCACAGCAACAGCAGACATTCAGAATGCCTGTTCTTATTCCCCCCATCACTCCCTGCCTTTGTCTGTCTTGGAAAATGACTCAGTAGCTACTTACTGGATTTCTCAATGGAGAGCCCCACCACTTCCATGGCAGGTCATGGTATCATTTGGTGTCTGCCATATTCCTTTTCTCCTCCTTTCTCAGTGACCGTGCAGTACCCAAATAACATGCTGTGGAATCTCATCACAGACAATGGTGATGGTGTCCTCTGGGAGAATGACCTCACTTGTAAGCCCAGGGTGCACCAGCCGATGTTCCGGAGGCTGCTCGTTGTCCAGTGACTCCAGGACTTTGGGATTCTGAGAAATGGAGAATGACTGAGTGCACAACTCTGGTTCCATTTAGTCTTCTTGGTGTTTTTTTTTTTGTCTGCTTGTTTGTTGAAAGCTTTGGAATAGCAGTTGACCTATCTTCTGCCATTCCTGTCAAATATTTTTAAATGTGAAGATTGTGGACTACCATAGTTTTCCTGAATGTGTAGAAATTTCTCTATGGCTCTCAGGGATTCTAAGAGAGAGATTGGCGAATGGGGCATTGAGAAAATGAGCACACCTTGCCCCAAGAATCACTGCTTTTTTTTTTCTTCCTGTGTAGGGGAACCTGTTATGAAGCTGGAAAATTTCATGTCTCCATGGCAGTTTTAATGCAGCTCAGTGTGTGTTCTCTTCATTCATTTGTCCAGTCACCAGATGTATGATATGGAACATACCACCTTCGGTCATATGAACATTGTCTTGCCACCTTGGAGCTCATTTGGAGCTTATAAGGACAAACACAATAAATAGATAAGACTGAGAGCAACTCTTCAGGGCAAAGATTAGGGCTACTGAGCTACCTCTTTGGTTTCAGAGTCTACAAATCATGACTAGAGCAGACAACCTCATCTCCTTCTGACTCACAAAGTCACACGCCAATGGGTGCAGAATCCTGGTGCCAGCGGGGGTCTCCCCAGGGCTCCTCATTTCCAGGGCTCAGGGTCCATCAACAGCATCCAGTTGTGGCAGAAGCAACTCAGCGCTACAGGGTCTCCACATGGTCTCTCCAGCTTCAGAGGTCTGCCTCCATCAGGGCCAAGCCGTGTGGCTTCTCCTCTGGCTCCTCAGATGCTTCCATCTTGTCTTGTCCATGATTCATCATCTCTGAGACTAACTCCCAAAAATTGGAGAAGATAGCTTCTCATCTCCATGAGGGAAATATCGCAAGATTTGCCAGACATATCAGGAGAAAGCCATGCCCACACAGAGGCCTCATTGGCTGCTCAATGGCTCTCTCCAGATTAAAAGGCTAGGCCCCACCCCAACACCTCAATCATGAAATTAACATAAGCACATGACCGCCACAGGCATGGTACAAAAGAATCTCAGGAATGCAGATTCTTTCAGATGACAAGTTTCACAGAGCACCAGAAAGAGCACAAGAACAGCAAAAAGCCAGTACTGCAGTGGCTGAGCAAGCCCACCAAGGTTGTACATGAAGGGGCTTGCTATGGGAAGTCCCCGTCAATACCCAAAGCTAAGATTACTTTGGAAATATAAAACTCGCTCCCGTCGAGTTAATACCAACCCACAGAGACCCTACTGGGTAGAATAGAACAGTCCCTGTGGGTTTCTGAGAAGGTAATTCTTTATGGGAGTAGAAAGTCTGGTCTTCCTCTTGTCAAGCAGTTAGCAGCATGTGGTTTCGCACTGCGAATGAACCCAGTTCCTTACCCCTGCATTACACTCATACCATGAGGCTCCAGGGCAGAAGCAAAGAACCATGGTCTGAACGTGGCCCAAATAGTACCAAACAGGGAGCACTGGCACGCCTACCTTCACTTACAGAGGTTTATCAGGAGGGGAAGTAAGTCTGAAGACACATGGGCTGAGCCATTAGAAAAAAGTTTGGTTATTTTAGACATTTGTGCTAGAATGGGTTTTTTAGAGAAACAAAACTCATGACATTTATATTAAGAAGTACTTTGGGGGCTGAGCCCTGGTGGTGTAGGGGTTCAGTGGTTGACTGCGGCCCACTGGCTTGGTGGTTCAAATCCAGCAGCAGCTCTCCAGGAGCAAGGCTGGGCCTCCTACTCCCACCAGAGGGCAGTGATGCCCCCCCCCCAAAAAAAGAAAAAACAAACAGAAGTAGTTTTATATCAAGAAGGAACCCTAGCCTAGTACAACTCAGGACAATGGGTCTGATGCTAGCCAGAGCCCTCTTCAGACATGCGCGGTTGCAAGCCAATGAAACACAAGATGAAGTGGGAAAAGGCAGGAGATCCCAGACTGGTGCCTTGGGGAGGGGTGTGTTATATATTCAAACTTGTGATGGCTTCCTCCTTTCTCCCATTCACCCCTCCCCCACTGCCCTCCAGTCCCACCACCCAATGCTCACGATATCACTGTTCCTGAGGTGTCTAGAGCTCTTTTCTGTACTAATTTGTGTACTCCTGTCTAGTGGGGTTTGTAAGGTAGAGCTGTGTCATGGTCGTGGGGGTGTGGAGGATGGGAGCGGGGAGGCAGCATTCAAGAACTAGAATAATGATGTATGTTTTGTCGGAGATATACTGCACTCTGGTTGAATAGTCCCTTCCTTGTAACCCTTCCATATGAGGGTGTCCAATTGTCTGCAGATGGGCTTTGGTCTGCTCTCCAAATCCCCTTGTTTGCATCAATATAATTGCTTGTTTTGGATCTTTTGATACCTGATACTTGATTCTGTCAACACCTCAGCATTTCCCACAGAAATGCTTCTTCCATGTAGGCTTTTGTTTCCATGATAAATGACCGCTTGTTTATCTTCAAGCCTTTAAGACCCCAGATGCTCTATCTTTTGATAGCTGGGCACCATCAGCTTTCTTCACCACATTTGCTTATGCACCCATTTTGTTCCCAGTGACCTTGTCAGGAAGATGAGTATCAGAGAGTGCCAGGATATTAGAATAAAGTGTTCTTGTGTTTAGGGAGACTTTGAGTAGAGGCCCAAAGTCCATCTGCTATTTTGACACTTACCATATAAATGTATATACATTGGCCCTATCTCTTTCATTATAAATTAATATCTTTATATATATGCATGCCTATAGCTATACTTCTATTAGTAGCTTTTGCTTTATAGTTCTTTCCTCTATTTCCTTTCTTCTTCCTCCTGTCCCATTATCATGCTCACCCTTTATTTGACTATTAGTAATTCCTCTTTGATACATTGCACTTGACAAACCCCAGGCATTTTATACATCCTCTCCATCAATTTGAGATCTTTTGTTGTTCCCTTACCCCTGAGTTTGCCGCTCTCTTTTTCCACTTCTTGCCACCTTCTCTCCCATGTTCCCCTGGGACCACGAGTCCCATTGGTTTCTCCTCAGGATTGTTTCTGCTATCTATCTTATATATGTAGGCATAGAGCAATAAAAAGAAAGAAGACAAAAACAATAAATATTTCCATGTCTGTCTCCTGACCCTTATGAATGCTTTCCAATTAAGTCTGATGATGTGCCAAACCTATTTCTGCTAAACCAGAAATCTATTTTCAGGATTCCTCAGGGTCTTTGTTTCTTTGCTCCCCTTGCTGCCCTGTTGTATACGCTCTTCATATTGCACCCTGCTGTGCACAGGGCACATTATCTACATAGTGTCTCCGGTGCTGTTCCCATAGCACTATGGGTCAGTGAGGGGATGTCGTTTCTCATGGTGGGTCCGGCTCTATAGTCCTCTCTGTGAACTGGCTGCTTCAAGCAGGCATATCATACATAGGGCTTGTTGGGCCATGATAAGATTCTCTCTCTCCCTTTCTTTCCCTCTTAGTTTGTACCTGTGTGGTCTGATCAGATCCACCATTCTCCCCAGGTTATTTCTTCATTGCTGTCCTCTATATTACATCTTCTTGGGTGGGGGGGAGGTGGGAGCAGGGATCAGAGATAGTTTATTTTAACTGACAACCTTTCTGTTCAGAGTCCAATGCCTGAGCTGCAGTCTCACCAGGGCTCAATGACAAGGATGTAGGGAATTTAAAATACTTTGTAGGTATAGGAGAATAGAAGGCTATTTATGTGCCATCATTCTTGTCAATCTCTAGGGAATTGTCTACATGAGATAAAACAGAATTACCAAAAGAAAGAAATTGTAAATGAACATCATTTTTATAGGAGCTTGTTTTTACCCTCCTTGTCCTTTTCATGGGAGCCCTGGTGGCATAGTGGTTACACTGTCAGTTGCAATATAAGAAATCAACCATTCATACCACCAACTGTTCGAAGGGAGAAACTTGGGGCTTTCTGCTCACTTGAAGAGCTATTGGGCTAGTTACATAACTTCATGTCAACTTGATGAATAAAAGTGTAGGGTTGAAGTCTAGCCTGCCAATCAGGTCACAGCCTGATGGTACCTCCTTGTGGGCATGACCTCATCATCAAGCAGGTCCCGGGGACTGCCCTTTCTCTGTGCCTTCACCTTCTTGTTGGTGAGCCACTCTGAGGCCTGCCAGAGCGCTGCAGACGCACCCACCCCCATTGTTTACACATGACTTTGCACACACTGGCCTGTGACCACCCTGCATCCCGCAACATCGCATGCGCTATGTGAGTCTGAAGAGGAACTAGTGGACTAGTAATGGACTAGTATCAGATTATGGAGCTTATTTGGCCAGGGCTAGGATGCTTGCTTGATTTATAATAACTTCTTGATCTAAAGCTCTTTCTTACATACATAAATGTTGTTGGATTTGTTTCTCTTTCAACCTGGCCTGACACAGTCTTGGAAACTCCCAGAGGCAGGTCCACCCTGTCCTGTAGGATTGCTATCAGTTGGCCTGGACTCAGTGACATTGAATTTGGTTTGGCTTTGCCAAACGCTTGAGTTTTAAAAATTGTTATGACAAGAGTTTCCCATGAATTTTAAAATTAATTATTCTGCAGAGGTAGCACTTTATTTTAAGTTGTTGCCTGACATTTACTGAATGGCAATAATGTGCCAGGTCTTGAGTTTCCAATGAGGTTTATTTTAAAAGACATACTGTAGGAGTCATGTGCTTATGTTAATTTTATGGTTGAGATGTAGGGGTGGAGTCTAGCCTGTTCATCTGGAGATAGCCATTGAGTAGCCAATGAGGCCTCTATGTGGGCATGGCTTTCTCCTGAGACTTCTGGGAAATCTCGCGATGTTTCCCTCATGAAGATGACAAGCTATCTTCCCCAGTTGTTGGGAGTTAGTCTGAGAGACGATTAATCACGGACAAGACAAGATGGCAGCCTCCGAGAAGTTGGAGGAGCCGGCGGAGAGACCAAACAGCTTTGCCCTGATAGAGCCAGACCTCTGAAGCTGGGGCGGCCACATGGAGACCTCTGCCAGCAATGAGTTGCTTCTGCTGTTGATGGACCCTGAACCCTGGAAGCGAGGAACCATGAGGAGACCCCTGCCGGCGCCGGGATTCTGCACCCACTGACCTGTGACTTCGTGAATCGGAAGGAGATTTTATAGACTAATTTCGGGTATATGTGTTAATATCAGACTTCTGACTTTGTACTGGACTGGACTGGGATGCCTTCTTAGTGTCACATTCCTTTGGTATAGAAACCCTTTCCTTATATCTATATGCATGTCTCTGAAATTTGTTCCTCTAGTCTACCTGGACTGACACATACATTCTTTAAAATTCTAAATCTCAGCCAAAGTGTATAATTCTTTGGAGGAGGCTGACATGGAGCTCTCATGGTGCAGTGGTTCTGTGCTGGGCTGTCAGAAGAATGACAGGGCTTTCCACTGCCATGAGTACTTCAAGTCTCAGGAACCAACAGGTATCCCCGTGAGCCAGCATTGACTTGATGGCAGCGAGTAAACCCATCGGGCTCACTTTGAGTCACCAGGGAGTTTGATTTTGGTTTCTCAGGTGTATGTTTCATGTTTTGCATGCATTTACCTAAACTTTAACTTTATTTCCTCCATGTTACAGAGCTAGAAACAGAATCCCAGAAAGTGAAGAAATGTGATCAACATCAGAAAACAAAGACATGGTACAGCTGAGCCGCAGAGGTGGATGTGCAGGCTGAAAAAGAAGGAGGAGGAGGAAGAGGAGGAGAATGAGAAGGAAGAGTTGCTATGAGTCCACCCTGACGCCATGTGTGCTGGAGCAGCACTGTTTCCAGACCCACGTTCTCAGTTGCTGCCAACAGTTAATATACTGGATGCTAGCCAAATGTACTAGCCAAAGCTCAGAGGTCCTAATCCGCCCAGAGGAGGTTGTTGTTAAGTTCTGTTGAGTTGGTTCCAATCCCAAGAAACTTAAGAAAGAAACACTGCCCAGTCCTGGGCCATCCTCACAATCGGTCACGTGTTTGAGTCCATTGCTGCAGCCCCTCTACATTACCAGTTTAGATGGCCTTCTCCAGGGTTGGATCTTTTGTGACCACTTGTATAAGACACGTCAGGCTTTGTACCACCCTGTTTGCCTCCAAGAAGCATTCTGACCATACTGCTTCCAAGAGATGTGTTTGTTCTTCAGACAGCCTGTGACACTTTCACTATTCTTCCCCTGCACCACAATTTAAATACATCCATTCTTCTTCCTCATCCTTGGAGGAGCGACCTGAAGAGCTACTCCTGAAAGCCCAGTCTTTGAAAACCCCGGGAAGCTGGTACTCATGGACTTGGCTTGAATCGGTGTAACTCAAACAGCACTGCTCAAGGAGCGTTGAGGCCAGCTCTTTCCCTGTTGCACTGTCATCTGCCAGGGTGAGCAGGCTGGTTGTCCTGAAATGATCCAGGTTAGTGCTTCCCAAAGTGGGCATGGCCGGTCCTCGAGGACACTGGAGGAATTCAGATGGCCTGCAGCAGCAGACACCCACTTTCTCCTAGATGGTGGGTTACAGTAGGAAAATTGTTAAATTGCTTGGGAGGCCCTGAGAATCTTTTTTTTTTTTTTTTTCTGAAAAGGGGCACTAGGCCAATTGAGTGTGGAAACCTATGAGCTAAGTGGAAGTCTGGTGGTGGAGTGGGGTGGAAGAAGGAGGGACAGAGAAGGAAGGGAGGGAAAGGAGAAGGAGGAGGAGGAGAGAGAGGTGACCTAACAACAGGTGGACATCCAATGAAAGGAGACCTTCTTGTGATCCCATTCTCTCCTGCCCACATAGAAATTGTCCCTAGTGATTGTAAACAGGAACAGCATTGTGTTCTTTCAGGGTTGGGTATTTACTATGTGAAATTGATTCCTTAAAACAGTGTAATAAAGGTTCAGGCTTTTAATGACCTATTGATGCTTGCCAGCAAAGACCCTCCCTGGGTGTCCATCCCTGATGACAAGATCTATTGGTAAAAGTCTTTGTCTTCCACAAAAAAGAAAAGAAAAGAAGAAAGAATAGAGTTGATATGCAGGAAAAACAGTCCTCTGGGTATTCACAGCACTAATAAATTTATTTAATATATACGAAAACATAAGAACTTTATCCATGTTCTTTGGACCCTAAAGTTTTTTTTAAAGGAAATTGATTAAAAGTTGGGCATTGATATGAAAGGGAAGCAACCGGCATGTTTTCAAGTAATATGCTTAGGTTACATTGCATTTATTAAATGTGAATGGAATCTGAAGTTCTTCAGCTGAAGAAACTCAGACTGAGGATGGCCTCAATAACCTTTGGAAGAGTTTGTCTTCAGTCTCCACCTTCTGCCTTTGAACACACTCTCTGTGTGTCTCCTGCCTTTAACTTTTAGATCAGGAGTTAAGAAGCAGATGATGAATCACAGAAGACCAAGAAACAGATGGAACACTTTCAATTTAGTAAAGAAAAACACAGAATCGTCTAACAGGGAATAACTGGATGTATTGTTAAAATAATACCTTTTGAGGGGATAGTTTCCTGACCCTTTAAGAAAAAAAGAAAGTTCATGCCTGTCCTTACCTCTCATATCAAACTAATCTTGCCATGAATTAAGCTTATAAGAAAATACGTGCTACCTACAGGAGAAGAAGAGAGGGACAGACTTCAGCTGGTGTGCCACGTTATGAAGGCAACATACCATCATGAGCAGGGAACCAACAGATAGGTCTGAAAGACTAGCCCTAATCCCAATTACATGGACACTTCACCCTTCCTGCCCAGAAGAATGCACTGTGGAGGGCATCACTGAAGCTACAGTTCAGGGAGAGGGGAATGTCTGATCAGAGCACACAGGAGCAAACTAGGAGAGAAAGAGAGTGAGAAACACATCCTAGCCCACCAATCTGTGAGGATGATATACCTGCTCAGAGCAATCTATGCACAGAGAGGACCATATGGTTGGCCCTACCATGAGACAAGAAGACTGCTAGCACTATGGGGCAACAGGGGAGGCTCTGTGGGAATTGTGCCCAATCTGACACCACCACAGTGGCAACAGAGCAGTGAGGGGAGTAAAGCAATGAAGTCCCTAGGGAATACCAAAAAAAGACTTTGGGGCCAGGGCATTACACCCCAGCAGATTCGACTGGAAAATACTCCTTGTCAACAAACAGACCTGGAACTATTTATAAGCTTTCTTGGATGTCATTTTTGGTTTGTTGTTTTGTTTTGCTTTGTCTTGTTTTTGCGCTCATTATTGTCTCTACATGCCTATCTAGATAAGATATGTAGGAGAAACAATGCGGGGCAAAAACACTGGGACACTTGTTTGGGGGCAGGGAGGGGGAACGTAGGAGAGGAGGAGAAGGGGGAAAGAAAGTGGGTGTTAAGAAATCCAGGTACAAGGGAAAAAGTGATATAAAATCGATGGAGAGGAGGGTATTGGATGCCTGGGAGGGCTTGATCAGGGCAATGTAACTGAGAGAAATTACTGAAACTCTAATGAAGGCTGAACATGATACTGGGACAAGAGGAAAGTAAAAGGAAATAGAGGAAAGAACTAAGCGGCAAAGGACATTTATAGATGTCTAAATACAGACATATACATATATAAATATATTTACATATAATGATAGTGAAATAGATCATGCCATATAAATAGATATTGACATATGTTTATATGTCAGGTATCAAGGTAGCAAGTGGACATAGGGTCTCTACTCAAGTATTGCCCCAACACAAAAACACTTCGTTCTAATAACCTGGCCCTCCATGATGCTCACCTTCCTGACATGATCGCTGAAGACAAAAATGGATGCATAGCAAATGTGGTGAAGACAGGTTATGGTGCCCGGCTATCAAAAGATATAGCATCTGGACTTGAAGGCTTGAAGATAAACAAGTGGCCGTCCAGCTGAGAAGCAACAAAGTCCACATGGAAGAAGTACACCAGCCTGTGTGATTACGAGTCGTCAGTTGGCTCAGGTATCAGGAATCAAAGAAAGACCCAGAACAAAAAATCCTATCATTATGAATGAGGGGGAATTCAGAGTGGAGACCCAAAGCCCCTCTGTAGACAACTGGACACCCCCTTACAGAAGGATCATAAGGACTCTTCCTTATGAGACAGGGTGCAGTATAGCACCAATGAAACATACAAATTTACTCTAGTTCTTTAATTCTTCACCGTACCCCCCCCTCCCGCCTCCCACTATTTCTACATTACCAATCCAGGTAGGCCAGAGGATATACACGGATAGGTACAGGTAAGAGCTTGAAACACAGCGTCTACAGGACAGATAAGCCCCTCAGGACCAATAATGAAAGTAGTGATACCAGGAGGTAGGGTAAGGTGGGAAGCCATCACAATGGTCTACAGATAGCCCCTCCCTGAGGATGAACAACAAAAGAGTAGGTAATGGGAGACACAGTCAGTGTAAGACATGAAAAAAAATAATGATTTATAAATTACCAAGGGTTCATGAAGAACGGGGGGGGATGAGGAGCTGATACCAAGGGCTCAGGTCAAGAGAAAATATTTTTAAAATGATGATGGCAACAGATGTGCTTGATACAATGGATGCATGTATGTATTGTGATAAGAGCTGCACGATCCCCCAATAAAATGATTTCAAGAAAATGCTGCTGCCACATGGGTGAAACTTGAAGACCTCTTGCTGAGTGAAATAAGCCATTGTGGAAGGACAAATCTTGTATGTTCTCACTTCAGTGAAATGAGGAGAGAAGGCAAGTGGAAAGAAATCCAAGTTTATGATTACTGGTTATGAGGGAGAGGAGATAGTGGGGGGGAGGGGGAAGCTCTTTGTTGAGGAAAGACTGACTTTGTCTTCAGTGTGATGGGACAATTCCCAAAAATTGTGTAGTGGTTTCACAAACATGATGACTGTAATTCATATCACTAACATGTACATCTGAAAGATGTGGTGTTGGCAAGTAATATGTTACCTGTAATTCTGTTTGTTTTTTGTTTTTAGGCATTACTGCCCTCTGGTGGTGAGAGTGGAGGCTGGGCCTTCTGGAGAGCTGCTGCTGGATTTGAACCTCCAACCCTGTGGGCCGCAGTCCCATGCATACGCCACTGGAACTCAGCCCGCTACCTGTATTTTTACAGCCATAAAGTGTATCTTCAAGGAAAATAATTCCATAAAATGTCAGAATAAAAATATTAGAATCATGGTAAAGACCTTTAAGGCATGACTCTAAAGTGGAAACCAGGTGAGTGGATATTTTATTAAATTTTAATTAAACACTTGAGTGTGATTGAAGATATGACAGCAACATCAGTGATGGCTGCACAGCATGAATGATGGTACTTTGATGTCACTGAGTTGCACATGGGAAAGATATTGTTATGTTATCTATGTCATTGCAACAATAAGATTTGAAAAAATAAGGAAAGGCATTTAAACCTGGACCAGAATGTGTAATCATATGATAAGTTTATATGATCGATTTTAGAGAACTTTTACAAATAGAAAGGGTCATCATTGTAATAAAGTGTTTTAAGTTTATGAAAAATGTTCACAGAAGACAAGTGACTGCTTCATAATTATTTTTAAAAATACCTGTAGTGTTATCTGCAATCAAGTAGATGAATATGGAAACAGAGAAATGATCTATGTGTTTTTCACATTACACTATCAGAGATTACACAGCATCATATCTAAGTCCTAGCTGGGTCTAGGGAAATTGGCATAGTGAGTGAGACTCTAATTGGTTCATTTGGTTTCTGGGAAAGATTTTGGCAATGTGCAGCAGAAATCTTAAAAGCCTTTACAGTTTTTGACCCAATAATTCCACTTGCAGTATTTCTCCCAAAGAAATCATTGTAAATAGAGACAGAAAAGTTTGTACACAATATTAATTATTGTATTAAAAACTTCAAATATTTAAGGTCACAGGAAGTGACTCACAGTAAAATTGTAATCGGAGTACAATTATGCCAATTTTAATAAATTAAAAAATGGAAGAAAATGTGTCTAAGTATCAATAGGGGGTATAGGGACATTAGGTGATTTTTTTTCGTATCTATAAATATTTCAGTGTTCTCTAACATTTCTACCATGCTCATGTATTTTCTCTGCAATTACAAGAGAAAAGATCGAACATTTTTTTTAAAAGTTCTTTAAGAGATCAGCAGTTCAAAACCACCAGCCCCTCCTTGGGGGAAAGACGAGACAGTGTTACAGTCTCAGAAGTCCACAGGAGTGGTTCTGCCCTGCTCTGTAGAGCTGCCACTGAAATGGGCTGCTAACCACAGGGCAAGCAGTTTAAAACTGCCAACTGCTCCATGGGGAAAAAAATGAGGCTTTCTACTTCTGTAAAGAGTTACAGCCGTGGAAACCCTTCGGGGGCAGTTCTACCTTGTCTTATAGGGTCACAAAGAGTTCGAGTTGCCTGGATGGCAGGGACCGAATGGCAGCCAGTCTCTGCAGCTAAGAAAAGAGCCTTTTATTACAGGTTCTCCCATTTTGTCTTAGGCCCTCTTGCCTTCCTGGGAGCCATTCTCCCAGGAGGGTGGGTCCTAAACCTCATCTCTTCTACGTGATGTGCTTCAGCCTCATCTTTCTCCCAAGGAGCACTTGGTTTCTAACTGCTGACCTTGCTATCAGTGACTCAAAGTGCAAACCCTATGCCAAGAGTCATCCTCCATGTTGTTGAAAAAAGATTTTATAATGAGTAAACTGTGGCTCTTGCAAAATCCAGTCATGCAATCTCCAGCATAATTTCTATCACCGAGACTAAATTTTCTAACTGCCAAGGCTTCCTCTTTGTTTTTGATTTTTGCATTCCAAAGATTGTAGTATGTAGTATAGTTCTCTGGGTGTTGAAATGGTCTGCAGTGCACTAATAAATAAGATAAAGGTTGGCCGTTCAGATCCACTCACTGGTACCACAAAAGAAAGATCCAAGGATGTGCTTTCCACAAAAATTACAAACAAGAAAACATTTTGGAGCAGACAAATACCACATAGCAAATTTTACCCTGAAACATACTGGGATGCTGTGAGTTAGAATTGACAATGCCAATGGTTTGAGCTTGAGTTGGTGTAAGTGTAATTCTTATTATTATGAATTTAGGTTTCATTGACAGGAAGAAACTTAGAAGTGTGAACTAGTATGTTGAGAGCATGGTAGGGGTGGGGAGAAAGTTCTGAATAAACCCTCACTTTCAGGATTTGGATGAAGCCTGGTGGGATAGTGGTTGCACAATGGGCTGCTAACAATTGGGAGTCCTCAGCTGCTCTGCAGGAAAAAGACAGGGATTTGGGATTGCTTGAAGAATTGCATCTCCCAATGGTATGATTTCATTGTTCTTTGATGCCTAATAACTGATCCCTTTGACACTTTACAGTCACACAGACTATGTGTGCTTCTTCCATGTGACCTTTGTTGCTTCTGAGCTAAATGTCCCCTTGTTTACTTCCAAGTTTTTTTTTCCAATGTTCAGACCATGCAGAAGAGAGAAAATGATTATTTTCATCTCAATTTGCAAGGGTCTCATAAATATATATATATATATTTTTTGGGGGGGAGGGGCATCACTGACCTCTGGTGGTGGGAGTAGGAGGCCCAGCCTTTGCTCCTGTGGAGCTGCTGCTGGAATTGAACCTCCATCCCAGTGGGTCAAAGTCCCATGCACAACCACTATGCCACCGGGGCTCAGCCCCGGATCTCATATATTTTATCCCATACGTATAACTGCTTATGTCACTGACAGACAATAGCAGCAAATCAATGGGAAGCCTTCAAGTTTTTAAGATTCCAGATGCTATAAATTTTGATAGCTGGGCACCATCAGCTTTGTTTCGCACTTTTACTTATGCACACATTTGTCTTCAGTGATTGTGTCAGGAAGGTGAGCATTATGCCAATTTAATAGAACAAAGTGTTCTTGCCTTGAGGAGGTATTTGTTGGAGGTCCATTGTCCATCCACTGCCTTAATACTGACCCTATAAATATATGCTCATATATCTATTTCCCCATCATCATATATAGATTTATATATGTACATGCCTGTATTTAGACCTTTATAAATACCCTTTGCCTACTATTTCTTTCCTCTATTTCCCTTTACTTTCCTCTTGTCCCACTATCATGCTCAGCCTTCATTTGGGTTTCAGTAATTTCTCTTGCTTACATTGCTCTTGATCAATCCCTATTAGTCCTCTCACACCCACCTTGCCACTGATTTTGGATCACTTGTTCCCTTGTCCCCAGGTTGGTCAACATCACCTACTTGCCCCCACCTCCCCCTCTCCTATACCCCTCCAGAACCATAAATTCCACCGTTTTCTCCTCCAGACTGTTCATCCAGTCTAGCTTATCTAGATAGACTTGCAGAGATAATATGTACAAAAAAAACCAAGACATCTCAAGACAGAGTGACAAAAGAAACAAAACGATAACAAAAAAACTGCACCAGTATCCAGAAAAAATATATAAGTAAAAAAATAAAAATAATAGTAACAAAAGAAAAACCTGTAGGCTGAACCCTGGTGCTGTAGTGGTTGAGTGCAGGACTGTGGCCCATGGGCTTGGCGGTTCAAATGTAGCAGCAGCTCTCCAGGAGCAAGGCTGGGTAGCTCCCACGACCACCAGAGGGCAGTGATGCCTCCCCCCAAAAAAGAAAAATGAAAAACCTGTAAATAGGCCGGAAAGGTGGCCACCCCCTCAACCGTCATGCACCGCAGGTTCATCGGGAGGCTGGTGCTAAGCCATTCATAGACAACCTGCTTCTGGATCAGGGTTTCATACATAGCAGAGCAACTCCCTTGCTGCGATCTATTGAAAGTTAGCCCTCAACACAAGGGTTTGTAAATTTTAAAAACAAAACAAACAAAAACCCCTATAATTAGTTCAAGGTCTATTTATTGACCTCCAGGGGCATTGCGTGTCCACTTTCCTCATATGATCACTGAAGCCGAATGTGTGCATACGCAAAAGTGGTGAAGAAAGCTGATGGTGCCCAGCTATCAAAATATGTATTGTCTGGGGTCTTAAAGGCTTGAAAGTAAACAAGTGGCCATCTAGCTCAGAAGCAACAAAGCCCACATGGAAGAAGTACAAGGTGTTGAAAGATCAGGTATCAGGCATCAAAGAACTAAAAGTTATATCATTATACATGAGGGGGAATACAGATTGGGGACCCAAAGCCCATCTGTAGGTGTAAAGACATCCCCTTACAGAAGGGTTGTGGGAAGGAGATGACCCAGTCAAGGTACAGTGTAGCAACAATGAAATATACAACTTTTCTCTAGTTCTTCAATGCTTTCTCCTCACCACTATCATGATCCCAATTCTACTTTACAAACCTGGTGAGGCCAGGGGATCCTCACTGGAACAGATAGGAACTGGAAAGACAGGGAATCCAAGACAGATGAACCCTTCAGAACCAGTGGTGAGAGTGGAGGGAAGGTGGAGTAGAATGGGAGAACCAATTATAAGAGGTAGAAAGGAGGAACCGATTACAAGAATTTATATATGGTCTCCTTCCTGGGGTATGAGCAACAGGGAAGTGGGTGAAGGGACACATCAGACAGTGTTTGGTATGACAAAATAATAGGAATCTATAAATCGTCAAGGGTTTATGAAGGATGGGAGGGTGGGGAGGGAGGGGAAAAGGGAGACGTTAATACCAAGGGTGTGTTAGTCCGGGTAGACTAGAGGAACAAGCAACTCATTGCTGGCAGAGGTCTCCACGTGGCCGCCCCAGCTTCAAAGGTCTGACTCCATCAGGGCAAAGCCGTGTGGTCTCTCTGCCGGCTCCTCCAGTTTCTCGGACGCTGCCATCTTGTCCTGCTGCCATCTTATCCTGTCTGTGATTCATCATCTCTGAGACTAGCTCCCAACAACTGGAGAAGATAGCTTCTCATCTTCACGAGGGAAATATCGTGAGATTTCCCAGAAGTCTCAGGAGAAAGTCATGCCCACCTAGAGGCCTCATTGGCTACTCAATGGCTATCTCCAGATGGACAGGCTAGATACCACCCCTACATTTCCATCATAAAATTAACATAAGTACATGACTGCCACAGACCACCCCTTGTTAATTTTATACTTTCACATATCTCTGTAACCATATGTAATCTTCAAATAAACAATAGAATCATATGTATACCTAAGAGGATAAAACTAATAGCATACAATTCAACATGTGTCACCATCATTTAAAAATAACATTCTATAAGTGAACAAAACTAAAGATATCCTGTGCCTTACAATTGTAGTTACAAATATCTATACCTTGATCCTATAAGCTTTGAATATATATTCCACCACCTATAAGAGTTTGCAAGCCAACCACCTCATGCCTTCATACCCCCATTTTGGGTATCTAATTTCTATATTGCTCACTTACACAAACCCAGTGCTCTAAGGAAACAATCATATCTTTCAATGTGAAGAATCTTCATTCCAGTTGGAAACTCATGAAGTGTGCATCCATTAGCAAAGTGAAATCAGGACGGGCCATCCATAAAGTCAGCAATGATACGCACCATAAATCACTTCTCTTCTCTGGTCAGTTTCTGGTCAACTCAATGTGGGCTTTTCCACTTAGCCTCACCACGGTAGCCATTGGTCGCCTTCTCTTTAGACCAAGGTCCCAACAAATTCTCAACATGCCTAGCTCTCTCATGCTAGGTCATGAACTTCAGACCAGTAAACCCGCTCTTGTCTCTCCTTTTTCCTGTGAACCAAGTCCCCGGGTGTCAGTGGCCAAAGTCAACCTGGCTCTTTATTGCCGCATTTCTCCTGCTTTCACCAACAAGCAGTAAATCTGGGTGGTCACCTAACAAGCATTTCAGCCTGCACAAATATCCTTTAACATTCAGATCCAGAGAGGAGTTAGCTTCATGGTTCCAGATTGCTTAGCTTCTGAAGATAATCACTACTCAGGATTTTCCAAGGAAATAGACTCTATCCTTCTGTATCAGTCAGTCTGACCTTCTCTCAGACTACAAGTATCCTGACTGGATGGGGCTACTTTCTTCAGAGAAGTCTTCTAGGTGTGTCCTAACCCCATCTAAGCACAAGGTGGGGTTAATCTCTTCAGAGATGTCTTTGACGCTAAGTCCTGAACCCTCTAGAGGTCAATGCTTGGATTGAGTTAACTGGACTTGCAAACTCTTTTCATACTTCCCAATAAACATTTCTATGCATCCTTATATTTATAATAACAGGCATAAGAAATCAGTATAAACAGCATAGTCAGAAATCAAACATAATTCTTAAAACAGTCAAGGTCAATACATATTAAGCTTATCTCTGTCCTTATCTAAACTACTGTTTACACAAAAACATTGAATTAAGTCTCTCAAGGCATCAAAACAGATCTCTGCTTTCAGTCAGGCATTCTGAAATTCTTAACCATTCTTCTTTAGGGGGATAGGTTCTGAGACATTTAAAAGGCAGTTTTTACCTCTTAGCTCAAGATATACATTAGCTGTATTCATTTTATATAGGAACATCCAAAGACAGCATCCAAACAAAATAATCAAAACTTCAATCTCCCATACTGCTTCCAAAAAATAACTCAGTAAACTGCAAGGACATATCTGACTTAAGACTAACCAAAGAAGTAACAGTACCATGAAGCAAAAGTCAAACGCGCACCTACTTTCCATCTTATGATTTGTTCCTCTAGTATCCCTCTCCTAAGGTACCATAATGTGTTAATCCGGTAGACTAGAGGAACAAATTTCATAGACATACATATAGATATAAGGAAAAGGTTTATATATAAGAGGAACAGTACATTGAACCCAGTCCAGTTCAAAGTCATAAGTCCGATATTAACCCATATGCCCGAAATCAATCTGTAAAGACTCCTTCCGACTCATGAAGTCACAGGTCAGTGGGTGCAGAATCCCAGCGTGGCAGGGGTCTCCACATGGCTCCTCACTTCCAGGGCTCAGGGTCCATCAACAGCAGAAGCAACTCATCGCTGGCAGGTCTCCTTGTGGCTGCCCCAGCTTCAGAGGTCTGGTTCCATCAGGGCAAAGCCCTGTGGTCTCTCCGCTGGCTCCTCCAGCTTCTTGGAGGTGCCATCTTGTGTTGTCTGTGATTCATCACGTCTGAGAACTAAATCCCAACCACTAGAGAAGATAGCATCTCATCTTTATGAGGGAAATATCGTGAGATTTCCCAGAAGTCTCAGGAGAAAGCCATGCCCACATAGAAGCCTCATTGGCTACTCAGTGGCTATCTCCAGATGAATAGGCTAGACTCCACCCCTACATTTCCATCATAAAATTAACGTAAGCACATGACTACCACAAAGGGCTTAAGTAGAAAGGAAATGTCTTGAGAATGATGATGGCAGCAAATGTACAAATGTGCTTTGGATACAATGGATATACATGGATTGTGATAAGAGTTGTATGAGCCCCCAATAAAATGATTTTTAAAAATTACTGAAAATCACAGGAGCCATTCGAGAGGGTCGCTATGAGTCAGCATCGACCTGATAGCAGTGAGAGGTTTTTTTCAGGATTTGGCTAAAAGTTACGGATGCAACCACATTCTGATTTTTGAGGTCTATAGGGAAAAAGATACAGGAAAGTATGTAGAAATTCTTTCAAACTGAATGAAGTGACACACATGAAGTCATATTTGGAATATCACTTCTGTTTACTTTAGATGAATGGGCACCATTGCTGTCTGCCTGCTGGAGACAAAAGTACTTGTGAGATTCTTTTTTTAAATCGATCAATTTTCTATTACATAAGTTCAATAAGATCCAACATCACAAGGCATAATTCATAGTAGTCTCAGAGGTAATAGTTACAGTAACTCAGCACAATAAATCTTGGCGTATTGGCAGGAAGTACTTATATAGATATTTTAAAATACCTCTACTTGAGCAGAAAAGCAGGAGTGAGTAAATAACAAATTGCATTCAACGATATTTTAACAAATATATTTCCACTGAAATGAAGATGAAACTAGAGTCATATCTTGGCTGAATATTAATTCTTATGGTCTTTAACCAGGACTGAATTAATCTTTAGGGTGAAATTCTTAAGTCACCAAAATAAAAACTGTATGCATCAAGGAGAAGATCTGGAGATGCATTCAATGTCATGAAATTGTCACTGCAGTTTCGCTTGATCTTCATTTATTTGTTTTTGAGGACCAAATGCATTATCAGACAATCGCCATCTTATTTGCTCTCTAAATGATTTTGGATGATGTTGACCATGCTAAAGGATGATAAATAATGTGGAAAATAGAAGAAAGGCTATTTTGCATTTCTGAATTGCTGAGGAAATGCTAAGTAAAGTAGAGATGAGGAAGGAGAAGAAAGATTGGTACAAAGACAAGTTACAATACCTACCTCACTATTGGAAGCTGCTAACCAGAAGGTTGGTGGTTCAAACCCAACAGTCGTTCTGCGGGAGAAAAAACGTGGCAAGCTTCTTCCTTACTGGTGCCAGCCGTTGAGACCCTAAAAGGCAGTTCTAGCCTGTCTGGAATTAACTGGCAAGTAGTGGATTTCCTCTGACTCAATCATTTATGTGACCAGACTTGGTAGTGCTGGGATTTAGGTGTTGGGTTGCCAGCTATAGGTCAGCAGTACAAACCTATCATTCCCTCACCAGAAAAAGATGAGTTGTAGGAGTATGGAAAGATTTACAGTCTGGGAAATTTCATCGAAGGTCAAAGGGACTCAAACACAGTGAGTTTCAGGTTTTGTTTTGCTTTTGAAGTGTGTATGTGAAAGCAGCTAAGAGGAAGTTCATGGCAGAGTAAGAGAGTGATTCCTGTTCACGGCATCTGTTTTTCTACTTGGCTTTGGGGCCTGGGATGTTGTGTGAGCAGGAAACATGCGGGGTTTTCAAGAGACTGATTTGGCCCACTTCAAATGTCAGCTCATTTCCTTACCAGTGTGTGGTTGCCTATGACCAAGTTGCTGATCACCTTTCAGTGTCTTGCCTTCCATTTCTTCTTGTTGTGGTGCTCTTGGGTTAATTTTTGACACATACTGACCTCGTCTGACAGAACAGAAGTGCCGTAGTGGATTTTCTAGGCTGTCATCTTTTGGGTAACTGACTGTCACCTCTTTTCCCTGTCGATGGCAGGTGAGTTTGAACTGCCAACTGTTTGGTTAGAAGCAGAGTGCTTAACACTTACACCACCAGGGATCATTTTCTCCACATCACAATACTGGTTTTGTGTGCCTGTGTTGATTAAAGGAGAACATAAAGAGAAGTATCCAGGGTTGTGGCTAAAAAGATCATGTATCTTACAATAGTCAATCTTTCTTCAAGTGATCTTACCTCTACTGATTTGACAATGATCCTAATGTGCTGATGACTAGGGGGGAAAAATCCAAACACCCAGCTATCATCTCTCAGAAAGTTTTCATAATATTTAGGCAAATCTAAAATGCCTGCAACATAAAAGGTAGCATCCTTGTGCAGAACTTGCAGCGCTTACTAACAATTGTTGTTAGGCGCCTTTAAGTTGATTCCGACCCGTAGCAAGGCTATGCACCATAGCAAAAAACAGCCTTCCCTACTGTGCGGTCCTTGTCATTGGTCTGATGCTCATGCTGATTGTTGCAGCCACTGTGCCAATCGGATTGAGAGTCTTTCTCTTTACCAAGCATGATGCCCTTCTCCTGGGACTGGTTTGTCCCGAGAATATGTCTAAAGATGAAATCTTCCTATCCTTGCCTCTAAAGAACACTCTAGCCATACTTTTACCAAGATTGATTTGTTTGTCCTTTTGGCACTCTATGGCACTTTCAATATTCTTCAATATTCTTTCAATATGCTAAAAATCAAATGCATCCATTCTTCTTCAGTCTTCCTTATTCAAAGTCCAACTTTGACATGTATATGAGGCAATGGAGACTACCATGGCTTATTCCAGGCACATCTTACTCCTCAAAGTAATAAAATTTTCTTTAAAAAATTTAATCATTTTTGGAGATTATACAAATATAACATTCTATAGTTCAGTCATATAAAGCAGTATTGCACACTTGCTCCCACAATCAGTTTCAAAACATTTTCTTTCTTCTTAAACTCCTTGCTATAAGTTCCCCCTTTATCACCCTACTCCCCCAAAGAACAAAGTGGGCAGAAAATACTGGACTTTAAAACTTTTTATACAGGTACGGTTGTCAAAACAACATGACACTGGTATAATGATAGATATGCAGACCAATGGATAAGAACAGAAAATCCAAAAATTAAAATAGCAACATATAGACAACTGATCTTTGACAAAGGCCCTAAAAATATCAAATGGGATGCAGATGCCCCCTTCAACAAATATTGCTTGAAAAACTGGATTACCAGCCTACAGAAGAATGAAACTAGACCCCTACCTCATACGAACAGATTCAAAGAGGATCACAGACCTTGAGGTAAAACCCCAAACTATCAGGATAATCAATGAGAAAATTATGGCAAGGCTAAGAACCTTAGTGCAGGGGCTACATGGGCTATTACACATAAGGAAGGGTACACACCCAGAGGAAGATAAACCAGAGTGAGGTAAATTAAAGATAAAACACTTGTGTACATAGAAAGATTTTACCAAGAGAACAATAGGACTGGAAAAAATATTTAGTAATGACATATCAGACAAAGGGCTTGTTACTAAAGCTACAGAATCCTGCAAGTTTAACACAAGAAAACAAAACAAAAAAACGAATAGCCCATGGAGGAGGTGGGCAAAAACTTGAACAGAAGATTCACAGAGGAGGAAATCTGAATGGCCAATAAAGCATATGAGAAAAGGTTCCTGCAAATTTGCTACCCAGGAAATGCAAATGAAAGCAACCATGAGATACCACCTAACACCTGCAAAGATAGCCCATTTCAAAATAGAAGAAGGCAGCAAATATTAGAGGGGGTGTGAATGCTCATTTACTACTGGTGGTCATGTAGATATGTGTAGATACATACAGCCGTTGGGGAAAGCAGTTTGATAACAGAAATCAAGCTACCATATGACCCAGCAATTCCACTACTGGGCATATGCCCAGAAAAAATAAGCAACACTCCACAACCAGACATGTGTTTTTCAATGTTCAATGCTGCACAATTTACAACGGCAAAAAAACCCCAAAGGATACTATTTAAATTTTCATCAATAGACAAATGGATTTAAAAAACCTCAGGTGGAAAATAAAAGTAAATAGAGGGAAGAACTAGGAGGTAAAGGGCATTTATAGAGGTCTAAGTACAGGTATTTACATATGTAAATATATTTTATATGATCATGGGGAATAAATCTATGTGCATATATTTTTAGGTTTAGTATTAAGGTAGCAGATGGACATTGGGCCCCTACTCAAGTACTCTCTCAATGCAAGAACATTTTGTTCTATCAAATTGGCATTCCATGATGCTCACCTTGCCTACATGATTGCTGAAGACAAAGCAGGTGCATAAGTAAATGTGACAAAAGCTGGTGGTACCTGGCTATCAAAAGATATAACATGTGGGGTCTTAAAGGCTTGAAGATAAATAAGCGGCCATCTAGGTGAGAAGCAACAACACCCACATCAAAGAAGCACCAGCCTGTGTGATCACGAGGTGTCAAAGGGATCATGTATTAGGCAGGAAAGAACAAAAAATCATATTATTGTCAATGATAGGGAGTGTGGGATGGAGATCCAAAGCCTAACTATAAGCAACTGGAGATCCCCTTACAAAAGTGTCACGGGGAGGAGACGAGTCAGTCAGGATGCAGTATAGCACCAATGTAACATACAACTTTAGCTCTTTAATGTCTCCTCCCCTTCCACTCTCATGATTCCAATTCTACTTTACAAATCAGGCTAGATCAGAGGATGTACACTGGTACAGATAAGAGCTGGAAACATAGGGAATCCAGGATAGATAAATCCCTCAGGACCAATAATGAGAATAGCAATATTAGGAGGTAAGGGAAAGGTGCGGGGGGTGGGAAGGAATTGATCACAAGGATCTACATATAATCCTCTCCTTGGGGTTACATTTGTACAAGAAATGGATGTATGTAAGGATTGTGATAAGAGTTGAATGAGCCCCCAATAAAGTGATTAAGAAAAGAATTCCCCCTTCTCCCCCCAAAAAACATCCTTTTGCTTTATATAGATGATGGAATATTAATCTTTCTTAAGAAATAGTGATGAAACTCTGAAACACCTCGTTCTACAGAAAGAGTTGGAGGATATTTTGCTGAGGGAAGTTAGCCAAGCACAAAGATCAAATACCACATGAGTCCACTTAGGAAAGTTCAAACTACAGAATGGGCTCAAGGCACACAAAACACAATTAATTCCTCAGGAGAGGACCAGATATTCTGGCATGATCCAGACCAAATGAAATAGTTCATATGTTGTTTAAATAGCACCTGTGCTGAAAGGCATCTCCCTGCTCCACTACTCCATATATTTTTGAGATCCACAGGAGGGTGGGGGAATTAAAAATGACAGCAATGAGGGGTCCAGGGCATGCACCAACCAACTCAAGGGGAAGGTATGGTTTTTTGGGTGTGTCAATCCTTGAGGGCAATGCTTCTTCTCAGAATAGCTTGTTCCGAGAGATGACTGCAGGACCAGCCTCAGTTCAAGACTTTCTACCCTTTCCCTAGATGACAGTGCTGCAGATGACAGCCTTGAGGATAATCTTGGCGAGAACGCCTGTCTGACCCACACACGGGAGAAAATCAAGAGGGGATTGTAACAGATCAGATGGGAGTGAAACGATGGAGTCTCCAAAGTGACCCTACCGTAGACTTCTGACTCAGGGGGCAGCACTTGTCACCTCATCTGATCTGGTTGCGGAATACTCACAAGGGGGATACACTGAATATCTAAAGACACAACATTCTTTTCAATGCTCTCAAATATTGAACTTGTGCAGCAATAGTTAAATGCAGAAGCAGGTGAGCAAAGAACAGATGCTGGACTATGGTTGCACTTCGATAGTTCTTCTATTTCCATTCAGTCATTGGAGACCTTTACCCAACAGTTTCCTAGTCTCCACAGCATATGCCATCACAATGGATAATTTCAACATCTAGGAATAGACCTACCCAATACCTGAGCCAATGACCTTCATGTTCATTCCATTACAGTGACCCACATTTCCCTCCAATCGCTGAAGATTGCAGCAAAGCTTTAAAAATGACTACTACAATCATTCCACCTGCCAATCAAAACCATTTTGTTTCTCCTTGGATTGCTCAAGCCCCTGCTCAACAATTCTGTATGGTGCCAGATTCAGCAGCCAGATTTTTGGCTACTGATCATATTCTTTTTCTGTATCTTTAATCTCTCTCCTACTTTTACTATCCACATTAGATTCCATGATACATCATTATAATGAATGCTTTGCAGACATTCTGGATTCCTGTATTCTTTCATCATTTGTCACAGTTAGGTGGAAAATTTATCCTGGATGAAGTCAAGCATTTTATTCTTCTGATCTTGCACCTGAGCACCGAGACATAGCCACAGTCTGCTTGCTGTGTGGGACTCCTAGCTCAGACCTTAGAGCAGCTTGTTTTCCTACTTTCTGTTTTATGAATTACTTGATTCATCAGACCTCGCATTGATTCATCTTTTTCAGCCAACTTACTTTCAGTTGATGAACTCACCTTCTTGAACTTATCTGAGAGAACTGAAGACATCAGTGAGCCACCCTATCTTTCCATTGCCCTATCTGCAAACTTTCTGGTGTGTGAAGCCATCCCCTCAATCTTCTCTAGTATGGGCCTGTCCTTCACAAGTTCTCTCAGTGCCTTTACCTTGGGTTATTGAATCGTCATTCTTCTTTCCCTGCTGGATCACACAAGTATCCTCAAATTCCTCCCATGAACCAATCTGTTTTTGTAATTGCTCCATTTGTCTGCTTCTCATCATTGTCAAACTTCTAGAAAGAGTTTTCCAATTTTACCCTATCATTTCTACCATGACTACTCTTGTTAGTTTCACAGATTGCCCAATCAGATTAATCCTCTTCACTTTTCATGTTTTTAGGCACTCTTAGCAACACAGTTAACAACTTCCTCTCTCCTCCTTTTAAAATTTCCCCCTTCCTTTTATTTCTGGGTGTTCACCTCTCCTGGTTTTATATCTTCCCCGTAGATCATTCCTATTCTATGTATTGAAGTTTCTCAGGGATAGAAGCCTGTCATTTCCTGGCCCCTCTCCTTCTAGTCTAGTCCCTTCTTTCCACTACTTAAATTACACTCTGTGTAATGATGACTCAAGCACCAATTTCTCTTCTGTGCTTCAAGTTCAAATATGCAATAACATCTCCACTTGAGTGTTTGACAAATTTCTCAGACATGAGATGCCTGTATCAATCTTGAGAATCACTCCCCAAACCGTTCATTTTAAGAATCATCTGTCTCCATACCCCAAACCAGAAACCTGGGAGGTTGTTAGTAGGTCCTCTGGAGTTGGCTCACACATACCAACCCTGTGTACAAAAGAACAAAACACTGCCTGGTCCTAAGCCATCCTCACAATTATTAGTATGTTTGCGCTCATTGTTTTAGTCGCTGTCGGTCCACTTCCTTGAAGGGCTTCCTTTTCCAATGACCTTCTACTTTAACAAACATGATAGCTCATTACAGGGACTGTTCTCTCCAACTACCATGTCCAAAGGACGTGCGATGAAGTCTGCATATGCTCTCTTATGAGGAACATTCTGACAGTATTTCCTCCAAGACAAATTTATTTTTCTTCTGGCAGTCAATGTTACTTTCACTACTTGTCACCAGCACCATCATTCGAGTACATCAACTCTTCTTCTTTGGTGAGTGAACTTCAGTAAAATTCTACTTGCTTGAGATGTTGTTGACTCTGGTGGTGGCAATTACATAATTTCCTGTCAACTTGCGAAGGGGTGGAGTCTAGCCTGTCAATTAGGCTGTCGCTCATAGACCTCATTTGGAGACACGCAGGAGGTAAATAGCCCACTGGAGGCCAGACACAGTCTTACCTTGTGAGACATTCATGTTGACAAGACGCATGGACCTACCTTGAGGGAGCCCCCTGAAGCTGGAGGATCCACACGGAGACCCACGCCAATGCTGAGATTGATTCCACTGCTACTGGCGCCACAAGACTTTTAACCCATTGGCCTATGACCTTCCTGCGTTCAACATCATTGCATGCGTTGCGTGAGTCTGAAGAAGTCGTAGAGTGGTATCTGACATCTGGGCTAATATCAGACTTATGAACGTGATCTTGATGGGGCTGAGATGTTTTCTTAATATAGAATTATGCTTTATATAAAACTCTTTTCATACACATATGAGTGTCTATGAATTTGTTTCTCTATCAATCCAAACTAACACACTGGTATTCATTACATCTCCTTTGGTATTATTTTTTTTGTCCATTTTGTCATTCTTGTTAGAGTCAGCTCTAACTCATAGGGATCCTATGCACAGCAGAAAGAAGCACTGCGTCATCCTGTGCCCGCCTCACAGTTGTTCCTTGCCCAAGCCCATGGTTGCAGCCACTGTGTCAATCTGTCTCATTGAGGGCCTTCCTCGTTTTCATTGCCCCTCCACCTTACCTCCAGGGACCGGTCTTTCTTGACAATTTGTCCAAAGTATGTAGGATGAAGTCTTGTCATCTCTGCCTCTAAGGAGCACTTTAGTCATACTTATTTGTCCTTTTGATACTCCACGGTACTTTCAATATTTTTCTCCAGAACCACAATTCAAATGTATCAATTCTTTTAGATCATCCTTATTCAATGTCTGCCTTTCACATTCATATGACACAATGAAAAATATCCCGGCTTGGGCCAGGCACACCTTAGTCCTCAAAGTAATATCCTTACTTTTCAAAACTCTAAAAAGATCACGTGAAACAAATGTACTTAATGCAACGTGTCTTTTGATCACTTGATTGCTGCTCCCATGAATATTGATTGTGGATCCAAGAAAGGCAAAATCCTTTTCTCCATTGATCTTTGCCCAGATCCATTTGATCATTTTGCCCAGAGAATCTTTCAGTATTGCAACTTGAGAGTTGAATGTTTTCTTGAGTTCTTTCAGTTCAAGATATGCTGAGCATATTTCTCCTTTTTGGCTTTCTTACTCTAGGACTTTGCACATTTCAATATAATAGGTTACTTTGTCTTCTCGAACTACCCTGTGGAATTTTCTGATCCTCTCTTTTATTTCATCATTTTTTTCCATTTGCTTTAACTACTCTATAATCAAGAGCAAGTGTCAGTCTCCCCAAACATTCATTTTGATCTTTTGCTTTAATTATCTTTTTCTCTCTTCATGCATGATATCATCTCACAGCTTGCAGGTTGTTTGCCATTAACATTCAATGAGTCAGATCTCCTGGAGATGTTTTCTAAATTCAGATGATACAGGATACTATTTGGGCCCTTGTGGACTTCAGCTTCAGCCTGAACTTACATGTGAGCACTTGATGGTCTGTTCCACAGTCAACCCCTGGCATAGTTTTGGCTGATGATATTGGGCTTTTCCATAATTTCTTCTCAAAGATGCAGTCAATTGGATTCCTTTGTGTTCTATCTAGCAACATCTACATATATAATTGCTTATATTGCTGCCAAAGATACTTGCAACTGAGAGGTCATTGGTCTTACAAAAGTCTATCATGTCATCTTCAGTTTCATTTAAATCACCATAGTCATATTGCACAGCTACTGCTCCTTCCTCTTGATTTCTAACTTTCACATACCAATTACTGATCATCTTTAATAAATTTTGATTCAATAGTTGATGGATTTCGGATGGAAGACATTGAGAGAATTCTTCAATTTCTTCATTACCAGCTTTAGTGGTTGATGTGTAAGTTTGAATAACAGCTGTATTAACTGAATTTCTAGGTATGAATATAGATGTATTAACCTATCACATGAATGAGACACCATTGAATTTTCATTCCTGGCATAAATCATGTGATTGTCTGATTCAAAATGGTATATACCAGTCTATTTCAACCAACTGATACCCAGAATATGGATCTTTTTGTTCAATTTCATATTTTGCAACTTCTAATAATCTTAGATGGGGCTGAGCCTCGGTGGCATAAGTGGTTGAGTGTGGGACTGTGGCCCGCAGCCTTGGTGGTTCAAATCCAGCGGCGGTTCTCAGGAGCAGTACTGGGTAGCGCCCATGACCACCAGAGGCAGTGATGCCCACAAAAAAATTTTTTAGATGTATACTTCATGCATCTAATTATCTTAGATGTATACTTCATACATTTTAAGTTTTTAATTATTAATAGATATTTTTAGTTCCTTCTTTTTATTTTCAGTCATGCACTATCAATCAGTCAAGGAAGATCCCAAATATTTTACCCAATTCATGTCATTATGATAGGCTCTTCCTCAGTCATATTTTAGTTTCCTTCTGACCTGGTAGTGAACTCTAATTTCTCTATCTTTTTTGCTCCCCAAACCTAATATATCACCAGGAGTTGGGGCTCTACTTCAAATATTTGTTTCCACAGCAGTCATTTCTTTTTGTTTCTGTTGTCATTAATCAGGTTCAACTGACATAATTTCTTTCCTGGACTATTGCTCCTAATCTGTCTTCCATTTTCCACCTTCAGTAGCTTTTCAAACCACTCTCCACACAGGGATTATAATGAACATTATACAGTATGGATTTCTTTGTGACATTCTCCTGATAAAGATTTTTTTGGGGGGTTTTCCACAGCCCTTGGAATAAAAGCTAAATGTCATTCCATGGCCACACAAGCTTGTTCTGCATGATTTCAATCCTTGTATAATTTTCATACTCATGACACCAACTCATAGAAATGTTGCCATTGTGAACATATCCTTGGGTGCCATGGAGCAAACTTCTGTCCATCTGCTTCTGTAAGTTATACCAAGAGAGCCAGGTCTACCTATGATCACTGTAAGTGGAAAATGATGTGACCCCAATGGATTTGATTAGGGCTTTGCCCTTCATGCTCTACCTTTCCATTATCTCCCATCTCAACATGCCAAGCTCTCTCCTTCCCTGGTGCTTTTTCACACGTTGCTCTCTTTGGGTGGAATTATCTTCCACGCCCATAGTTGTTAGACTGACATTTTCCTGACTTGAAGTTCCCTTTTAAATGTCATCTACTCTGTTTCTCTCTGCCAGGTCTGCCTCTACCTTTTTATTATTCTCGCTTACAGTGCCCCATTCTTTTCCCTCACAGCATTGATTAGCATGGTAATTCCATGTGTATTTCCTTGCCCATTTGTTTATGTCTGGCTCTGCCACTAGATTGCCAGCCCCATAAGTGAAGGGACCACGTCAACTTTGTTTACATCATAAGTCCAGAACTTTGCACAATGCTTGGGACTTTTTAATCAAATATTTCAAGGATGGAAAAAGCTACTAAGTTTTAGTAGAAAGTGGAGTCATTTTTCAGCTTAAGCTTTTACACCTGTATTCCCTAAAATGTCACTTTAAGATTTATAAAATGCATATAAAAAGACATTAAGAGTCATTATGTTTTTAAAACTTCATGTTTTCATTTTAATTGCTATCAGTTAATTTCCTTAAAGGAAATTAACCCTCCTGCTTCTTTCTACTTCTTTCTCCCATTTTCTGTTTTTGCAAGTTATGTTATGACATATTGGCAAAATTTGCCACAGTGATATCGTTTTTGTTCCTCTAGTATTTTGTTCCTTTATTATTTAATCTAAAATTTTTTGATTAATTTTTCACCACCTTTATAATCTTTTCTCTTTGTTTCAAAGAAAAGCAATTGTTGTTCATTTAAGACAAAGAAGAAATTATCAGAAGAGTATCGATGGCTCACAAGTGGGAAGACAGGGCACTCCTACCCAGAAGATGGGCAAGAACCAAAGAGGACTGAGCAAGGTGCTGCCACAGGGGTATTAGGTTAGGACAAAACCAAGGTCCTGGGCACTCATGATATTACAAATTCGTGTTCTACATTACCATAAACACTTATTTACCAGGAGAGAGAGAGAGAGAGAGAGAGAGAGAGAGAGAGGTCTTTCTTTTTTTATCAATCATTTTATTGGGGATTCTTTGAGCTCTTATATCAATCTCAATCCGTACACCAATCGTGTCAAGCCTATTTGTACATATGTTGTCATCATCATTTTAAAAGCATTTTCTTTTCTACCTGAACTCTTGGTATCAACGTTTCTTTTTGCTCTGCTTCCCCCACCCGTGTGGGCCCTTGATCAATTATAATTATTTTGATATTGTACACCATCCTCTGCCTCCCTTCGGACTGGGTGTGTCTGTGTTTTACTCTTTTGTTTCTCAAGGTATGTTTTTCTCCAGTCTGAGCAGTAATTTTTGAATCAATCTTTTGTTCCCTTTCCCGCTCTTTTGCATTCTACCTCTCTCCCTTCCTTTCTACCTGCTCTCCCCCTTTCTTCCCTCGTATTCCTCGCTTCAGTGTGAATGTTTGCCTGTCATCTCGTTTCATTGTGTTTATGCTTATTGTGAACAGCCTTTCCAACCTATCAGTTGCGATACAGTGTGGGTGAATTCTCATTGGCCTTTCCTCCTCTGCCTCTGAAACCTCTTCTTTTTCCACTCTGGTAGCTTAAAGGCTAGATATTTTTCTTTTTACTTAAGAAACTTTTTTAAGCCCAATGGAATGGGGATAAAGCGGAAGAAGAGGGATGTGGCTGAAGCATAGGAAATCCTCATTATAAGACCGGTGCTCAGTTCTGTTTCGGGAGTAAATTTTTCTGATGTCTTGCATGAGCCACCATCACAGCTGGCTGGGAGGGGATCTCATTTCCATGTGCAAAGATACTTGGGCTCCAGATTATCCTTGCCAATCCTGTGATGGACCTTCAAGCCTTCTCTGTGGGATTAATAAAAAATGGGCAGTCGATGTTTCTTCTAGCCATTTCTTCTTAGGAGACATTTCTACTTCCTCCCATTCCGGGGAGGAGAAAGACACAGGGGTACTCCCAGTTCAGTCGTGGGTGGTGCAGTTAGTTACGGTGCTCCTCTGTGAACCACCCAAAGATATCTTGGATACAAAGCCAAAGGGTCTATTTCCAAAAAAGTTCAAACCCTATGAAGTATAGTTCTTCTCTGACACACACCAAACCAACGTCACTGCCATGGAGTCAATGCCGACTTATAATGACCCCATAGGGCAGGGTCGAAGTGCCCCTGTGTGTTTCTGAGACTTTAGCTCTTTACCGGATTAGGAAGCCCCATCTTTCTCCCTTGGAGTGGTCTGCTGGTTTTGAGATGCTGAACTTTTGGGTTGCAGCCCAACATGTTACCCCTGTGCCACTATGGTTCTGACACACACGAAGTTCCCACATATCAGAATCAATGTGATGGCAGTTGGTTATTTTCAAGACACCTCTTTCCAGATTTGAAGAGATTGTAAATTGGGATTTACTTTAACTTCCTACTATAGCACCTGGTGGGCCATTGGTGAACAGTGGAGGGTGGCTAGAGGAGGTTGGGAATGAAGATCATGTTTAAGAGCTGTGTTAAGCCAGAATCCATTGTGTGCAGAGAAGAGCTGTGCTCTGTGGGGTTCTCATGGGGTGACCTTTCAGAAGCCAGATCACCTGGCCCTTCTTCTGTGGAACCTCTGGAGTAATGAGAACCGCCATCCTTCCTGTTAGTACTTGAGCTCTTCTGTTTCTTTAGTGGCCTCTCTCTTGAGTAGTTTGGGTGAAATTTGCAAAATTATTTTAATTTTAGGCTTTAGAGAAGAGCTGGAATTATCTTTATTGCCCCAGCATCTTGATAATAGGCTTCGTATTTGCTTTATCAGGGATTCCTTCATGGTTCAAACAGTTAAGAGTTCAAGTACTAATGGGAAGGATGGCGGTTCTCACTACTCCAGAGGTTCCACAGAAGAAGGGCCAGGTGATCTGCCTTCTGAAAGGTCACCCCATGAGAACCCCAAAGAGCACAGCTCTTCTCTGCACACAATGGATAGCCACAAGTCAGAATGACCTTGACAGCAAGTGGTTTGGTTTGGGGTTAAGTTGCCTAATCTGATTCTAGTTGGATTTCTGTTGCTTTTGATGCAGGAAGCAGTTGCCTTTGGTGAAAAATGAAGGGCCAAATTTGTGTCTTACGAAGTTTCCTGTTCTTTCTGCACAGTGGTAGTCTATAGAATGTCTACAGCCACAATCATATTTCTTGAGGGCCAAACTTGGGTCACTTTTTTAAATTGTCCAGCTTGAGATCCAATAAAATGATCACATTAACTATCAACAGACCCAATTTAGACTGGGTGGTTTTAAGAGTTGAAATTGCTGAACACCTAAGTCACTTAAGATCCTCAGTACATTCTGTGAAGAGACACTAATTTTGCCTGTTGTTGACTCTCATGGGAGCTTCTGATCCATATTTGATACAAAAGGGGAAGATATTAGAGTCAGATTGCCTTGTTTTGTTCCCCATCTACACTAACTTGGACAACTGCTGTGTTTTTAACCTCTCCACATGCCTCTATTTCTCACTGTCAAAATGAGATAGTGGTTAGGGTCTACCTTATAAAGTTATGCTAGCATAAACTGAGACAATACATACAAAGGTGTTAGAAAATTTTAATAATGTTATTGTTGCTATTGAGTCAGTTGCATGTAGCACTGCCCTCTCTTGTGTTGTCTTTGTGATCCTCAACATGTACTGTTGTGACTTCTGGTGCCCATCTATCACATTGACAGCATCCCTCCCTTTTGTTGATCCTCTAGTTTACCCCAAATGATTCCTTTCCCTAGAGATTAGTCTTTCCTGAGAATATATCCAAAGTCATCAAGCTGATGCTGTGCCCTCCTCACTTGTAAGGAGCATCTCGGTTGTGCTTTTTCTAAGACAGACAGTGCAATACAAATCAGAATACCGATTTGTTCATTCTTTTGCCCATCTCTGGCATGACTCCATAGTCCTCACCAATGCCACAGTTCCAGTGCATTGATTTTTCTTCTGTTTTGAAAGGTCATTGTCCGCTCTGCTGTACCTCAGTTCTCAAAGTGACATCTTTGCATGAGAAATTTCAAAGATGCCTTTTGTGAAAAATTCTCCACTTCAATAAAGACAGCGTTTGATTTCTTGATTGCTCTTTCTGTGGATGCTGGTCCAAGTAGGATGGAATTATTGTTGTTGTTGTTGTTGGTGGTGTTGTGAGGTGCCATGGAGTTGCTTCTGAATCACAGAGACTAGCTGGGTGAGAAGGCTGCAGTCTTGGACCTTCATCAGCAGGTGTGTCTGGTTCTCCTGACTTTTTGCAAGCAAGAGCAGCTGATGATAGTATGCAGAAAAGAGTTAAACCATCAGGTTTGACCATCGTCCTTGGAAAGGCCTGCTAACATGATCTGGGATGCTATGTTTCCGGAGGGGCCCAACCCCTGATAGTTGTTGGTAGGGGCAGCATATTTTATGCTGAATACTTATTTTCCTTATGGGAATCTAGAATTTTGAAACATTCCAGGCAGAGTCTACTGATATAATTAGCTCCCAGTGAAAACCTGGGGGATTTGGTCTCTAAAGCAGTCCCCTGGTAGCAATATTTTGCATATGTTGTCACACTTATAGTGCATCCTATGTGACTGCACTGAGTGAGGACTCTTGGAAGCTTGTGCCTGCCTTTCTCTGGACTTTGCCCTCTGCACCTTTCCTCCTTTGTTGATTCTGCTTGGCATTCTTTTGTTATAATAAATACACAAATATGATACTGTACAGAGACCATGAGTCCTCCTAGTAGATCCTTATACTAAGGAGTGGCCTTAGGACTTCTGGCCTTGTAGTAAATCAGATTTAAAATAAGGGATCACAAAGTGTCTTGGTACTTTGTTGAATATCTCAGATACCCCTTCAGAATGTAGGGCATATTCCCTTAGTTGCTGGGGATGTTGTTGGCTGATATTTCCATTCAGGAATTGCTGTCAGGTAGAGAGAGAGCGAGCTTCCTGCCCATGATCACATGTCTTCTCTCAGGGAAACTCATATACAATGTTTGGTTGCTGACATGAGAAAGGTCTCCATGCCTCTTTGCCCTAGGGAGAGAGAATTCTAAACTGCTTCAGGGTATACTGAGGAGTTGTCCAAGGCTCTGTTGTGTGACTGTAGCACAATCCAACACCTTCCCTTAACCAATCTCATTTCTTGCCCTTCCTTGCACAAGTGTTAAACCAAGATCACTGAGTGTACCTCTGCATACATGTCAAGCAGGGTTCTCTAGAGAAACGAAACCAGGACATTATGATTTTAACTTTACACACACACACACACACACACACACACACACCAAGAAGAAATATAACAGGTCATTAAACTACACAGCAGTCTATACAGCAGAGAGCTCAGTTCAACTCACTTCTGTGGAACAGTTAATATACTGGAAGTCCTTCAAACTGCTGGTCCAAGGTCAAGGAAGCAGATGATGGAGTCCTCCCTCGGACAAAGCAAACAGTGTCTGCCCCCAGGCAGCAAACAGAAGAATGAATCAGCGATAGTCAGTAGCTCGGTTGTTTAGCGAAGCTGCCCTGAATGGAATATTGAAATCAAGCCATGAAAGCACAAGGCAACGGGACCCACCAACCTGAAGTTCAAGATATGCACACACCAACAGTGAGGCAAAGCCAGTCTTGAAGAAACTTCAAGCTCTAGCAACATGATCCACAGATTGGGTAGCACACAGGTTGAGGCAGAGAACTAGCTAAAGCAGCAGCACACTGGTCTGATCACCGGAGAGCAGGAGAGAGGAGGGCAAGCCTTGAAGAGACATTTTTCTCTTTGCCCTTCAATCAAACTGTGACTTGATTGTCCCACAAGTTCCTATTGACCAGGATGGTGCAATAAATCCAGCTATCAGATTGTGAATCATCACCTTGGAGTCTTCTTGGGGCAAGCTCTCTGACTGCAAAGACCGGGCTCACTGCAGGTGGGAAAACAACCGTTCTCATGTTTCTATTTTGTGAGAAAATATTCACTTTGGAGATCTTCTGCCCTTGATCATCGAAAAGAAAGAAAAACCACCTTCTGAAATTCATTAGGTCTTTTTGCCGGACTAGACAAGCTGCTATTTGTTATTCGCTTTATTTACTAACTTTCACTTTGGTTTTAATTTATCTCAGAATGTGACTGGCCAAGTCTACTTGCTAGTTTTGCAATTAAAATTTGTTGCAGATGAGAAAATCACGTGAGGAACGTGAAAGCCGAGACATTTCTTGGAATAGGCAACACAGAACATTGTAACAGGACCAGAGTATATTCCGAAATGAAGCATGGGGGGGGGAGGGGTGGGTGGGCCGATGGAATGATGTGAAAGGGAATCATGTAGCCATGCAAGTGGAACAAAGGAGAATTTCTTGATAATGATGCCCAGGTATTCAGGAAAGAAATTGGTGAGCATAAGAATGAGGTCACGTGGGCACAAGTGGCAAGGGATTTATCTGTTTGCCTGGGTTTGGCAACTGACTGAAGTCATTCTCTGCCACAATATGATGTAGCTTTCATTGCAACAGTCCTGCTCCTTTGAGAGTTAAAAAAAAAAAAGTGTGTTTCATAATATACCATAAGGCATTCCAGGGTAAGGGTTGTTTTAGACCAGGAGGATTTTAACAAACTCTCTGGTGACTCAATGTGAATTGGAGTTCCCAAGTTAAAACAGTTGCATTTATTAGAGAAAAGATGAAGAGGAAGGGTTGTTCTTGTCCTCGTTTTATGATTTTTCTTTTTCCTCCTAATATTTACTACCGATCAACTGCTTTGGGATAATAGCAAAATGATTTCTCTATGGGGGAAAAATGCAGAGAAAAGAAACTGGACTGTTTGATTGGCTAATAATGAACATAAAAGACTTCATGCTTGTTGAATGGCAGATTGAAATCCAGTGTGTATTCATGCAGATCTTATGGGGGTGGTAGTAGATTGGACCACAAATTAGTGCTGGCATTAATGAGATGGAAGCTGTAAAATACAGAGAGTCCCAATAACCGTGATCGCTGATAAGGCCCGATTGAAAGCTGTGAGACCATTCAGACAAGTTCTGTGTTGAAGCAGCGCAATAAACAACAAAGAGACATTGAATATAGGAAGGGGTGGTGGCTAAAACTGGGGATTATACGACAGTCTGCGCTGGTGTCCAAATGCTTGGTTAAAATGACTTTAATACACAGCTGAATGAAAGGCATAGACTTACATAGAATAACAATTTTTAGAAACATATTGTTTAGGTGCTACTCAAATCATCATAGAGAAAGATTATTGTGTACCTTCATTGTAGGGAAGCTTGTTTAAACCCAGAATTGCTCGGTGGCAACATCACTATGCCTACTCCTGGTATTAATGTGAGGTGTAAAATTGAAGTGCTTGTGATTAAGTGGTAGAATTCTTGCCTTCCACATAGGTGATCTAGTTTCCATTCATGGAGAATGTGGACCTGGCCTATATACCTCATGCAGTGGAGGCTTAAATGCCATTAAAAGAATTGTGTTAGGCTGAGCCCATGGAGAAGCAAGACCAGTGATATATGTTTGTGGGTGCTAATTTTCTAACAACTTGATTTTGCATATGCTGCTTCATTTAGGTCTCACAGAATTTGCACAATGATAATTGCATAAACCTTCTGAGATGTGCAGCATCCTTCGTCAGCCATATCAGAAGGGTCTGATCTGGAAATCCCACTAAAGAAAAATTTGACTTTACTTGAAACCCACCTGTAGCAGATGAAAGGAACTGAAATACCATGATGAACTTAAGGCTGACATGCTCAAGTAGGAGAAGAAGCAGACGACTGCTCTCCAAAGGATATGGATTTGGAAGTCATTGCATTTTGGTTTAATTTGATTTATTTGGCTTTGAAGTTGTCCAATAACAACTCAAGATTACCATATACTTGTTATTTTAAAAAATGGTATGTCTTAGTCCAGCTGGTACCATCCTGTCTTTATGAATGAGTGTCATTAAATTTTGGTCCTATCTCCAAACCTCATTGTTCATGTAAATAGTATCCAGTCACTTAAGTTTTAATCTGTACATATTAACAATCCATGTATTTCATTCTAAAAAGTTGATAGGTATGTGTATACTTTCACAAGAGTGTATTAAATTGTATACCCTTGGCTTAAATAATGATACTCTAGGTAGAATTACCATATGGCCTATTGGGATGATTTATGATGTTCTCAAATAAAATAATGTCTCTTAAGGGAGGTATGATCATATAGAAATTATAGATATATGACTGGATTTTGGGCTCCCACTTCATCGCAGCCCTAATCTAAGAACAATTAGTTCTTATGACATGGCCCTGCTTGATACTTGTCCTCATGAAGAGATCACTGATGATATGGTTGCTATAATAAAGTGTAGCAAAGAAAGAAGATGGTGACTGGCTATCAGAAAAAATAGTGTCCTCAGTCTTAAAAGCTTATCTTAAAATAAGCAGTCATATAAATGAGGTATCGATTGAGTTTACACGGATGAAGTGGCCTGGTATGTGTGAGCCAAGGATTGTAAATAATAAAATACGAAGGAGGGAGGGAGGAAATATGTTAGAAGTTAAATTTGTAACTCATCCAGCTTTTTCAAAGGTTTTTGAGGATGGTGGAGGGCTTCCAAGTGGATTAACTCTCCAATGAATTCCCTGTTACTACCAACCAAGGATGTTAATGACCTTGTTATTAGAAAGAGGGCATTGCACAGCTATGCTTAGGCTAAAATGTGACACCTAGTCATTCAATTTCCTGTTTATATTTGTTCCAACTTACCATATTTACTGTCTTATTTTCTACTGAGAAAAAAATGAACTAGTCAACATTTTAAGAGCTAGCTTATGGAAGAGCCTATGGCACTGAAAACAGAAGGCCAAGCTTCACTGAAAGCGTTAGACAAAAGCACGAATTGACAGAATGTAAATTGATATGTTTCAACAAGTGGATGAATCACTGGAAGCACTACTAGTTTATGTCAAGATATTTGTGAGCAAGCTGCCGAGCCAACTAACTGGAAGAGATTGCTATTTGTACCCATTCCAAAGGAAGGTATCACAGCAGACTGCTCAATCTATAGAGCAATGCCACTCATATCACGTGCAAGTAAAATTTTGCTGAAGATCATCCACCAATGATTGCAGCAGTGCATTGACAAGGAGTTGACAGAGATTTAGACCCAATACAGAAGAGGTCACAAAACCAGATATCATTGCTGATGTCAGCTGGATCTTCACTCAAAGCAGAGAATAGCAGAAAGATATTTGTTTGTGTGTTGTATTTATTTGTGTGCTATTGACTATGTCAAGGCATCGGACTGTATGGATCATAGGAACCTATAGCTAGCCTTGAGAAGAATGAGCATTCCAGAACTTTTCAGTGTGCTTATGCAGAACCAGTACATAGATCAAGAAGCAGCTAAGCAAACAGAAAAAGGAATTCACTGCATGACTTAAATTCGGCAGGAAACGAGACTACTGCATGGCTCTCATTGAATTGGAAAAGAACGGCACATCAGGATTGAAGGAAGCCTTAAAAGTAACATTAGATATGCATTAGATATGCAACTGACACAAACTTGGTTGATTTGCATGTGAAAGTAAGACATTGAATAAAAGAAAACCAAAGAAGAATTGGTGTATTTGAGTGATTTCCCTGGAAAAGGATATCAAAATCATCATGGACTGCCCAAAGAACAAGCAAATCTGCCTTGGAGAAAGTATAGCGAGAATGCTCCCTAGAAGTGAGAATGGGGAGACATTGTTGTACAAACTTTGGACGTGTTATCAGGTGAGACCAGTCCCTGGAAAAGGACGTAATGGCTCCTAAAGTGAAGGTTCAGAGAAAAATAGGAAGAGCTTTGATGAGAAGGATTGACAGTGATTACGGTAATGGGTTGAAACATGATGACAATTGTGAGGATGGTGTAGGTTGAGGCTGTGTTTTGTTCTATAAAACTTTGGGTCACTGCAAGTTGGAACTGACTTGACAGCACCTGACAACATCCATCACATGAAGAATGATTAAAGAAAATAGAGAAATCATAAATATAGTTCAATGACTTAACACAAAATGAAAAAGTAGGTGAGCACACAAGTCACTAGCACATGGCTAGCAATGTGGAAGAACTCATTTCCCCTTCCTAGTCCATTCCCCATTGACCATGTTCATATACAGACTCGTTATGCCTGCTTCAGACCTTATCAATGAAACTATTCAGTGTTTATCCTTTTGTCTATGACTTCATCTGTTCAACATGACAATTGTGAAATTCATCGTATATTGTCAAGTGTGGTCATGGTTCTTTTTGATTGCTGTGTAATATTTTATTGTAAGGTTACATCTCACTTGTCATTCTATTGCTGGTGGATATGCGGGCTTTTCCTAGTGTTTGGATCTAATGAATAATGCTGCTAAGGCATCCATATACTGATCAGTGTTCCGTATTTATCATTTTAAGTGGTTTATATGCTCTACTTCCACTTGGTGCTGATCTTCCCTCAGAAACCTGGGACACTGTTCTTCTTGGGCACAGATGCACAATTGTGTATTTCTGTTTCTGACTTATTTCACTTATCATAATGTTTCCAGGGCTCATCCACTGTTGTATGCACATCAGGACTTCATTTTTCTTTATGGCCGAATCATATTCCATTGTGTGTATATACTATATTGTACTTATCCACCCATTTGTTGTGTTATGCCAAGTTGACTAAAGAAATGAATCCAGTGACATTTAGATATGCTTAGGAAAGAGATTTACATCAAAAGTACTTATATATCAAGAAGGCATCCCAGCCCAGTGCAACTAAAGTCCATAAGTCTGATACTAGTTCATAAGTCCCTCTTTATACTCATGCAGCCACACACAATGATTGCGAGTGCAGAAAACCACAGGCTGGTAGGTGCAAAATCACATGGATCCAAGGTGGGTGGAGACATGGCAGGACTCCAGCAGCCCTCACAGTTATCACCCAGCAGGAAGGTGAAGGCAGAGGTGGGTGGGGTTATTTTCCTCAGGACTCGCCTTATGGGAAGGCTACACCCACAAGGAGGCACCCTAGGCTGGGGCCTGATTAACAGGTTGGATACCACCCCTATATATCTTCAAGTTGATATTAAATTATGCAACTACCACATCTGTCAAGGGGCTTTTGGAGTGTTTCCACCTTTGGTCTGTTGTGAGACAATGTTGACGGGAAATTTTCCATCCTTGGTGGTGGTGGTGGTGCGGGGGAAGTGTTTCCCACTCTCCAAGGGAAATCCTACTACAGTACCATTTATTCCTATGTATTTAATTGCCCACCTCTTGACTATTATGGCTTATCTGGGGAAAGACTAGGTGAGAGTCTTCTTTGCCTCTGCAGTATTTGATGTGACACATAGTAGCTGCTCAGCACTATTTTGTTGCTCACCCTCTGGGTACCGAGCCCTGTTCTGGGCTCTATGACAATGGTAAGGAGCAAAAGTCTAAGCACTGTTTCTTGGGTTTCGGTCTCCTCCTTACCCAAAGGCTGATGCTACTTACTGCTTTTTCTGTGATTAGTAATATAAACGAGGGGAATCATTCAGAGAGAAAATATGAACTGTCATATGAGAATGAAATTATAAGTGGTAAGAGGAGAATTAAATTAAGAGCAGCAAGCATCATGGATTTATAAAAACAAGTCATGTCAGACAAACTTAATTGCTTTTCCTGATAGAATTACCAAATTAGGGGCTGGCGGGGTTCAATATCCTAAGAACCGTTTCCTTCAACAACCAGGTAATGAATGTTATTTTTGAAGTTGGCAGAGCCTTTTGAAATAGTATCCATTGAAATGGTACCACATGAATTCAAATCGACTTTGATGTGAGTCCGGTTCCCTGACAGAGTGACGAGGTGGAGGAGGGAAAGCAAAGGCAGCTACAAGCAGCAAGGCACTCGGTTCCAAGTTGCTGCTCAGCCAGGGCCGGGGGCCCCATTATTTACATGCATTTATCATGGTCATTACTGGGGTCAGAGCATGATTTTGTGACACTTGAAAGCCTTCCAGAGAAAATGAGCGTATGAGAGGAAATCTGGGGCTGGAGCTCAGAAGTCAGACGCTTCTGTGGGACCATTTTCACAAGATGGTCCTTGGAGTGATAATAGGTGACAATTTGCAGAGTGTGTCAAACCTTTGTTACTCAAAGTGGGATTGGCAGACAGTGGCAGGCACTGGGAGCGTCCATGATAAGCACCACATAGAATTCCGTTTTCCTATTTTCTCTCTGAAGGAGATCCCGGGTTATACTGTTAACACCTGTTGCTGTTGACTGGCTTATAGAGGAGAGGAGACCTGCATGCAGACCTGCCCCATCAGGCTCCCGAGGGGGAAATCTTTACAGAGACTGATGGTGACCCCTCTTTTGCCCTGGAGCAACTGGCTGGTTTAAATCACCAACTTTTTAGTTAGCTGGTCCATTTGATTTCAGGGCTCCTTAGAAATGCTGACTCTCAGCCTCACCCCTACCCCCAGCACTGAAACAACAGTTCTCATGTGCTCTCGAAAAAATTACTGGGGACACTGCTGAGTTTATTTAAGCTTACGTGGTTTCAATTTTAGATCCTTTTCATAGGCGCAAAGCATTGTGTCAATGTCATCTTACTGTATGATGTCGTTAAAGCCTTTCTGGTTCCCAGTAACCCCAGGCTTCGTCCTCACAATCCTTGCTCCATGGGAGCCCACTGTTGCAGTTACTGTGTCAAGATTTCTCCCATAATTTCACAATAGATTTTTTTTCACACCACCCTTAAGATGAAATATATGAAGTTTATGAACATGGGTCCTTGGGAAAGGGATTTAATCTAGTAAATAATATTGCTTTGGGGACGAAGGTCTTTCCAGTAGCCTCATCTGCATGCGACAGCTGGCCATGGTATAAAGAAGACTGGAGAAGAATGGGTGTGTTTGAATGGTGGTGCTGGTGAAGAATACTGAAAGGACCATGGACTGCCAAAGGAACAGACAAAGCAGTCTTGGAAGAAGTACAGTCAGAATGCTCCTTAGAGACAAGAATGACAAGATTTTGTCCCACAAACATCGGACATGTTGTCAGGGGAGACCAATCCCTGGAGAAGGACATCAGGCATGGTAAAGTAAGGGGGTAGCAAAAATGAAGTAGGGCCTCACCTAGATAGATGGCTGCAGTGACTGCAACAAGGGCTCACACAAGAACAATTGTAAGGCTGGTGCAGGACTGGGCAGTATTTGTTCTGCTGTACACAACAAGGTCACTATGAGTTGAAACGGACTCGGTGACACCTAACAATAGCAACAAGTTCACTGTGGGCCCGGGATGAGTTGGCTGCTCAGTAGGACAGCAGCAACGGCAAACACACCTGGTGGGCCGGATAAATGTCCTCAGCGGGCCGCGTGTGGCCCGCGGGCCGCCGTTTGAGGACCCCTTAAGCCTTAAGCAATTGACTGCTAACCCCAAAGTTTTAAGTCTGAACCCATTTGTTGCTTTTCATAACGAAAATGCCCCTGTTTGCATCTGTAAAGGTTTCCACTTTGGAAACCCTGTGGGACCGTTCGACTTTGTAGTACAAGTTGCTATATGTCAGAATCAACTAGAGAGCAAGGGGACGATGCTGTAGGAACCATTGAGAGTATGAATTAGCGAATAAAGCAGACCTGAGCTATGATTTTGTGGGGTTTATAATCAGAAGGGGGCAAACCCACAATTGACACACAAGGGGAAGACCCTAGAGGAGAGAGATTGATACATTGGCTACAACAACGGGCTCCCCCACAGCAGCCGTTGTAAGGATGGTGCAGGACAGGTCCATGTTTGGTTCTGGTATACATGAGGCAGCTATGAGTCAGAACTGAATCCATGGTACCTAGCAGCAACAACAGAGCCTAGTGAGGATGCTAAATTGTGTCTGTGTGCCTATGAATGTCTGAGTGTTTTGAGAAGACGGGAAAAGGCTTTGACATTTTTGCCCTTTTAAGGACAATGAGGATTTATAAGGATGATAAAATTATTTGATTTCTACTGTCAATAAAACTGATTGAAATGAGAATGTGGCAGCATAGACTCATAACATACTGTTGAACTATTAGGGAAAAAAAAACCTTTTGAACAAGCATTTTGCAATTTTTTTTTCTTTAGAGTTTCTTGAATCATGTCAAATACTATTATTGGGTCCTTCAGGAATTCTGTTATTCAATATATAACCATGAGGGCTTTATAAAGAAAAGGTAAAAGAGAGTAAAGTGCTTTTCTTGGGCACATTTGACATTTGAGAATGAACTAAGTCACCAGTGTGAGTCTGGCTTCCAGAAAAGTGCCAGGTGACAAGCCTTTCAGAATTTCAGAGAACTCAAGAGCGTCATTAGTGGAAAGATGCCTCTCAGAGAAATTTGGTACTAAGTAAATGGGATTCCAAGGCAGACATGCCAGGAACATTCTCTTCTCCTTGTGAGCTGCCCTCTGTATCTCAGCTTAAAGGCCTTTCCTCTGGGAAAACTTCTCCAATCCTGAAAGACAGGCCTTAGCTTGTTGTTTTTGTGATAACCCTCAACTCCTGGCAACCCCATGTCCAAGAGAACAAAATGCTTCCTGGTCTGCGTCATGCCCCATGACCAGCTACAGGTCAGATGGTTCAGATTCTCAACATTGTCACTGGCTGGTTACTTTTTAGAAGTTGCCCAGCAGGTCTTTCTTCCCAGTCCATCTTGGTCTGGATGCTGTGTGGAAGCAACATTTCTTGGAAGGTGAGTGGGTTCGAAACCAATATTCAGTGAAGTTGAAGTATTTGGGACAACTATATTTCTCATAGCTGGCTAACTAATTGTCTCAAATTATTCTCCTCTGTGATTCAGGGAGGGGGCAGGGAGCGGTGTTTCCTGGTGGTGCTTCAGCTTGGCATTTCACAGGCTTGGGCTTGGGGATGGCACAGGGAGTCCCATAAGAATCTGAGCATCAAGTCGAAGAAGAAATCAAAGTCCAGAAAGGTAATTTGGAAAATCTCCTAGGATCATTAGAAAATCACTTTTTGAAAGAACTATCAAGCAGCAGTTCAAGTATAAGTGGTGCCAGTCTAGAACAGCCATTAGGGATGTGAATATTTTCAGTGACTACAGTGGTTAGTTTTAGGTGTCAATTTAGGAAGGCTATGATTTCCCATGGTTTGGCCAAACACTAGTCTAGTTGCTGCTCCATCATATAACCCAATATAATGTCACTACAGGACAGGGGGCTTGATGTAGGGGGTGTTCTGCCTCCGTACAATAAATAGGTGTTTGGCAGTCTTTCACTGTCTGGGTGTTCAGTCGGCCCTGATTTTGCCCCTGCTCTGTGGATCTAGTGATTCAAGGCTGGGAAAGTCTTTGGCACGATGCTTGGCCTACAGATTTTGTACTTGCCAAACCCCAAAGTTGCAAGAGCCACTGTGCCGTCAATCAAATTAAGGTAACTCTGAGGCAAAGCACCTCTTCCCTCACAAAACACAAATCAGTCCATTCTGTTGCCTAGTGATCCTATTCAAAACAAGTAAGCAAACTCACGACCACTGAGTGGGTGAAGCACTGCTCTTACAAGTTTCTGAGACTGCAGATCTTTGTGGGAGTCTAGCACACTCCACCTTTCTCCAGTGGAGTGGCTGGTGGTTCCGATTTTGTTGACCTTTTGCTAGCACTCCCACTCGTAGACCCTGGTGTGTATGGGCACATGTGTGTCACTCAATCACTACACTCTCCCTCTCTCTTTTCCTCACTCTGCCCTCCTTCTCTCTCTCCTGCCCTCGGGCAGGGGAGGTCAGATGATGGGATGTACTCGGTGTAAGAGCTAGGAGGCTTCCCACAGAATGTGTGAGAATAAGCCTGCGATCCCTCTGACATGGCATTAGTCAGATGACTCCCACTGCGAGCGTCCTCAGGAGTCTGGGGGAGGTCGATACCCATACACAAAGCCATTTTCAACCCTTAGCTCATCTTTAGCGTTTACATGTGCAGACATGATAATGGGCCTTCATTAAATCTTTCAACTTTGACTGTAGAAGTAAATAGTTATAAAGCATGTTGAGAATCTTTGCGGCTCGAGTTAAAAAAATAAAAAAAAGCACACACACACAGGCACATCTTTGTAATAAAAAGGCTTCAGAAGTCGCCAGTGGACAAGTTTCCCTTCGCTTTTGCGATCTCTGGCCAGGATAGGTTTGTCTTCTTGGCTCACCTGGCATGTGCTTCAGTCTGAATAACAGTAAAAATACTTCTCTTAGCAGGATACAGTGGGATTGTTTGCTTTTTAAATTTCAAATAACACCACTCCTTGAACTGGGAACAAACAATTCACTCCCAGCTCGGCTCTGCATTTATTTGTAATTTTCACATAAATCAACTTATATGAAAATGTATTCATAATTTGAGCTTTCTCTATAGCGGGAAAATGTTTCTGCTTCTGTGGTAGAAAATAGCTTATTATGCAAACAACCTTGCCACTGTTACATTATGCATGGGATTTACCTGAACAACATCACAAAAGCTGAAAAAAAGTTGGGGGGAGGGGGAGGGCGTAGGGTGCTTCATTTACTGCACCATTTACCTATAATAATTAGCTACAAATGAGCTAATATCTGTATTTAGCAACTTATTTAATATTGCTTTGGGTAATTTCGTAAAACAATGGAAGAAAGAGGGGGAGGAAATAGAAGAGAGGGCTGACAAATGGTGCCTTTCAGGATGTCAGCACCATGAAAAATGAGATCTGGTGGCTTCAAACTCGGGCTGGCAGTGATGAGTAATTAATGGCCACCTCATTTGAACATGGGTGCTTGATCTAATTTGGGATACTGGTGGTGGTGGGAGGGGGTGCGTTTCCATACTGATTTACCTTTAAAAGGGGATGCCACTGCCAAATAAGGTGATTGTGTAAGTTTGATAAGGAGACCTCTGACTTAGCTATAGGGTGCATTCTATATGTGGAGAGGCAGCAGGGAGCAGTGAGTGGGCTTAGGAGCCTGCTGGGCAATGGCGTGTTAGTGGCCCTGGCATGTAGCATTCCAGCAGGGATCACTTCTGGCATCATTGCCTAATGCTGTTCACTTGTTCCTTAGCTTGTTTGTTCTGAGCTGTCTGCCTTGTGGTCAGATCTCCAGACGAAGCCATGATCGCGTAAGGCTCTTGCTCTGCTCTCATCCTCTGTTGGGGAAGGGGTCAGGAAGGCACAGCCCCACAGCACAAAGCAAACGAAGTCGCTGCTGCACTGAGTGATGAGTGCTGTGAGGGAAGCGCCCGTGGATCCGGGTTCTGGGCAGTGTAAGAAGGTGTAGCAACCCAAAGATAACTGCCCACCTTGCCCTTCATAGACAGCATTGAAATGCAAAAAAGGAGAAAGAATGGACACTTTCCCCTGGAGTTTATGCCAGAAGCCTGCAATTTTACTCTGGCTGTGTCACTTGATGACGAATTATTTAACCTCTCAGAGTTTGCACTTTTAAATGGAAAAGCATGTCTATGTGCATGAATCAGCATGACTTTGGATTTTCACTTGATCCACCCCATGCAGTGACCCTCTCGTGAATTTGCCATCCTGCATCACTGGCAGGGGTTCATTTATTCCACTGGAGATGGTCTGATGTGTGGAAGGGGCAAATACTGAGGCTTGTGACTGCGCCCTTCTCGTTTTAGCTATAGTCTCTATGTCTCTATTCTGTTGGTTCTGCTGTGGGCTTCCTGGTCATTGCGCTTAGTTCAGGATTTCAGGATCGTCCCTGAAGAGATGAGGGCCCATAGTAGACCAAGTACCAGACTCAGGATCAGAAGCCTGCAGTTCTCGTCCTCACTTAGTCCCTAAGAAGCTATTTGACTGCAGTCAAGTCGCACAAGCTTTCTGAGCATCTTTTCGTCTTCACTTTTATTTATTTAGTTAGTTCCTTCTTCGAAATAAGTGTAATCGGGTGGATCTACAGGGCTACTCATCAGGTTTAAGCCCAACATTAATACACACTTAGTTTCAGTTCATTCATTACAATCTCCACAACGGGACATTGCTTATACCACTTCTTCCCTGCTTGTATGCCTTCCTTCTAACCTTTCTGAACTTACTCCTTGAGTAAACTTCGATTTGATTTCCACTGTCCCTTTAACTTTACCTGGCTAATTATTTTAAGGTGCATACATATACATCTCTACTGCTAATTTCCCCCTTGCCAACTCGTCTATCATTTGGTTGTATACAGATTCCTAAGGATGAGTCCAGCTGTAGACCTGAAAGATGACTAAGATCACATTTAAGCCATACCTTTCTTTCTATGCCTCTCCAACTTGGACTTTGGCATAGGAACCGTTGTGAGGATGGTGCAGGGCTGTGCAGTGTTTCATTCTAGTGTGCAGAGGGTCACCATGGGTCGGAGCCCACTCAATGGCACTTAGCACCACCACCACCAACAACAACAATTTAAAGTCAAGAAAAAATTCTTATATTACTTAAATAGTTCTGGGTCATAGCCAGTAAAAGAAGGAAAACATGTTCTTGGTTCACTTTTTTAGAGCTACATAATCTGATAATTATATGTCAATTTTACTTATTAATATGGGTACTGAAAGTCGAAGGAAAACACTAGCTAATCGAATCTCTAACTATGTATGATGAATGAAGCACTGTGATCAAGAAGAGTTTGTTTTTTTTTTATATAAAGATGTTTTCACATCAGAAAATCTGCCAATATAATTCTTCAAAGTAACAAACTATCAAGAAGCTAGTATTAGATAATTAATCACAAAAATAAAACCTTGTAATTAAACATTCTAAACTCTAAGTAAAACAAAGTAGGGAAATATTTAAAACCACTCACTGGCATTGGGTTGATACTGACTCATAGTGACCCTATAAGACAGAGGAGAACTGCCCGTGTCAGTGTCTCAGACTGTAACATTTGAGGGGAGTAGAAAGCCCAGTCTTTCTCCTGACTGCCGAAGAGTGGCTGCCAGTTTTGAACTTCTGACCTTGTGGTTAACAGTCCAACATATAACCACTGCACCCAGGCTATAAGAATACATATTAAAAGAGACAAAATAGCCTTATTTGAAGATGACATTAATGGATGCCGGGCAAATCACAGATCTCTAAAAGAAATGCACCTAGACTGGATAAAAGGTGTTTTCCCAATATGACATATTTGGATATGGTTGGCAAAAATAAGTCATCTTTTTCTTGTTATGTCATCAACCAGTTAGCATTCACTTGCTATGTCATCCCACTTGCAATAGGAATACAACATTAAAATATGTGATCGATGCCATTGAGTCTGTTCCAACCCATTGTAACCCTGCCCACAATAGAAGGAACTCTGCTGAGTCCTGCAGCACCCAGACAGCTGTTTCTATTGTAGAGCCTGTTGTTGCAAATGGGGAGTCAGTCCATCTTCTTGAGGGCCTTCCTTTCCTTCCCTGCCCCTCTACTTCACCAGACATGATGTCCTTCTCCAGGAACTGGTCTCTCCTGGACAACCTGTCCAAAGAATGTAAGATGAACTCCTGTCATCTTTGCCTCTAAGGAGTCTGCTGAGAGAGATTTGTTTTTTTAGCAGTTTCTGATACTTCCAGTATTCTTCTGCAGCATCACAAATCAAATGCATCAATACTTCTTTGATCTTTTTAATTCAACAACCAGGTAATTGAAAACACCATTGCTTGGTTAGGCCCACCTCAGTCGTCAAGTAACAACCTTGATTTTCAATACTCTAAAGAGACCTGGTTCAGCAGTTTAGTTAATGCAACTCATCTTCTGATAGCTTGACTACATTGATTGTGGATCTGAGCAAGACAAATTCCTTTACAACTTCAACATTTTCTCAATTTATCTTGATGTAACCTATTGGTCCAACTGTGAGGACTTTGGTCTTTTTTACATTGAGTTGTAATCCACACTGACGGTTGTCATCCTCGATCTTCATCAGCATGTGCTTCAAGTCCTTCTTACTTTCAGCAAGAAAGGTTGTGTCATCTGTATATGGAAGGTGTTAATAAGCCTTCCTCCAATCCTGATGCCCGTTCTTCTTCAAAACCATCTTCTTTGATGGTTTGCTCAATATATAGACTGAATAAGTATAGTAAGAGAATACATTGTTCCTGAGTCAATATTCCCTTTGCTCGAGCAAGTGCCTCTTGATCCATGTACAAGTTCTGCATCAGTACAACGAAGTGTTTGGAAGTTGTTCATAGTTTATTATGATCGACACAGTAGAATGCCCTGGCATAGTCAATAAAACAGATATAAAAATTCCTCTGGTATTCTCTGCTTTGACCTTGCATCCATCTGACATCATCAATGATATCCCTTGTTGCAAATCTTCTTCTGGGGTTCAGGCATGATCTAGAAGAGGAATTTAAAATATAGGGGAGTAATTTTTTAAATGGTTGCTACACCACACAAATTCTCAAAATTCTTATGGAGCAAATAGAGGTATTTACAGTCATCTACATGGAAAACGTAATATTGTTAAAGTTTCAGTCTTTCTAATCACAAAAGACACATTTGTAATCAGATTCCTCCTTGGAGGTAATAAAGTTCCAAATGAAATAACATTGAAAATATATATAATCAAGGAAATTGCACCACAGAAGACAAATGAACACAAGACGAATTGAGACGTGACTGCGACAAAGGGCACAAGCAGAACAACACTTGGGAGGCTGGCGCAGGACTGGGGCAGTGCTTCACTCTCTTGGACACAGAATCATGGTGAATTAATGAAGCTGACGTGACCACATCTAACAGCAGCAACTTCTGTTTTATTGGCTGTCAAAACTAACTTTTTTTTGGGGGGGGGCATCACTGTCTCTGGTGGTCGTGGGCGCTACCGAGTGCCACTCCTGAGAGCCGCTGCTGGATTTGAACCACTCAGCGGGCGGGCTGCAGTCCCGCACTCAACCACTTAGGCCACCGGGGCTCAGGCCCCAAACTAACTTTATAACTATTCTAAACAGAATCATTTAGTTGTGGCACTAAACCAGATAAGTGGATCAGTGTAACAGAGTAGAAATGCGGAGGGTGGGGGTGGGAAATCTAAGTGTTTATTAGGTCCTACAAATTAAAGGTAGACTCTGAACTTTAAAAGGGTGGTGTTACTGTTATGCTGGCAAAATTAAGTGCCCATGTAGGGAAAAAAAAAGAACTTATGTCCTCTAAAAATCCATACGCAATGGACTTAAACATACCAAGAATCATGAAGGTCATGATCAAAAAGGCAATATAACACAACAGAAAACAAGAGAAAAGATAATCTCTCAACCAACATAAAAATGATGTCCAGATAGATGGGTTAAAGAAAGAAAGATGCTACTGTCAATTCAGATGAATCATATACTTAAACTCTGACTGTGCCAAGTGAATGGGAGTCTAAGCCTGGAAATGAAGCAGTAGTCCATGTAAGAATGTGTGTACCAGCATGCTCATTTCAACATTGCGTTTCATGGCAAGCAAAAAACTGAAAGCAACTTTGGTGTTCACGAACAGAACTACTGAAGAAGGCATTAAAACTTTAGGCAGTGATTTAAAACTTTAAATTTAAAGGTTTTAAATGCATTAAAACTTTGGGCAGCAATTAAAAAAAATAAATTCCAGCTATATATATGGCTTGGAAGGATGTTCATGTCATTAAAGAAAGAAACAAACTAAAAAACTATAGGATATGAATAAACCCATTTTTGTATGCCAGTGGTCAGCAGTTCAAACCCATCCAGAGGCAATTGGGAAGAAAAACCTATCTACTTCCCAAAGATCCCAGTCTTACAAGCATCAGGAAGCATGTCTACTGGGCAACACATGGAGTGTCAACAGTTGGAAACAACAGTTGGGAACAAAAACAAGTGGCTTTTGTGTGTTTTTATATAGAAGTGAATAATTTAAGGAAGTCAACCTGGCAGAGGGAACAAAGCATGAAATTAGTGAACAGCTTGTAGCCCCTGCCTTTGTGTGTATGTGCAGGCATAGCTTAGAATCGCTTAGATAGTGGTCACAAGCACTCTGATGTTTGCAGCCTGTGAACAAATGCCAGCAAATGACTGACTGGCTGAGCTGGCCGAGTTTCCTGGTAGATGGGTGTCTGGCAGCTGTTCTTGGTGTATCTTCAAGCATAGCTACATGTAATAGAAGAAATGAAATTGGAGTAAAAGAACAGCTTGGCTTCCTTCCTTTGGTAGTGGGAAAGGGTTGTAACGAACTCATCAGGCTGTATCCCAACGTTCAAGTAGCTCAGATGCAAATTTCAAATTAAATAAGAAAGTCTAAGAGAATGCATTATGAGCTCAGAGCTCAATGAACAAAATAAAAATGATTTCCGCCATGGGAGTTAATTTCATTCTGACGACGAGTTTTCTTTTCTCCTTATACATGCTTTGAATACATTTCTGAGGGTCAAATATTGACATTTACAAGATGACTTCTTATACTGGACAGCAGTGAGAATAAAGAACTATAACTACAGAAAATGTTATGAACAAATCTCAGAGCAAACGAAACCAGATACAAAAGAATATCCTCTGTATTATTCCATTTATGTGAAGTTCAAAACCATCTATGGTGTTAGAAGTAAGGGAAGGGATTGAGGAGGTGATTGATAGGAAAGAACAGGAGGGAAAATTTTGGGGGTGCTTTCTCTAGGTACTGAGTATTGGAGTGTGATGTTCAGGTTTTGAAAAGTCATTGCCTTGAATATTGATGATAAATGCGCTTTCCTTGTTGTTTTATATGTCCATGTGTAATTAAAAAATAAATTTATTCTGCCCCTTTTGCCTCGCCTTGCTTTAATTGGCTTATTTAGAGTCCTTTTAAATCATCACCCATCCACCATCCTGTCCTGCATCTCATTCCCATCATGTGGGTAAATCTTTAATAATGGACAGGGTTGATTAATATTCAACTACTTGGGTTCTTGAATAAGAAAATGATGTCATCGGTGAGTATTTGGCTATTTTACAGGTATTTTCATGAGAAGGCATCCTGTGAGAACAGGATGTGGTTTGTTGCTGTGAGATGCTCCTGAGCATGTTCTGACTCATAGTGACCCTATCTAGCTAGCTACAATAGAATGAAATGCTGACCAGTCCTGCACCAGCCTTTCAATTGTCCCTATTTTTGAGCCCATGGGTACAGTGACTACAAAAAACAAGAAAGACATAACCATCAGGTATGAGGCAAATGAAGCCCCTTAGCCTTATGCAGAGAAAAGTGCTACAATTATACATAGAAAGCAAACTTTCACTCTGCACAAATTGGCTTAGGGCCTGGTCTTCTCACTAAGCTTTTAATCTCTATTCTGGGGAATTTTGTTCATTTATTCCTTCTAGAGGCAGGTCATTGATTAGAAAATCTCCAGAGACCCTTTTGGCCCTTGTGTTTCAGATAATTATGTCTGTTAGCTGCCCTTGAGTGGACTCTGACTCATGACAACCTCATGCACAACAGAACAAAATACGGCCTGGTCCTGTATGACCTTCACAGCGAGAAGCATGGTTGAGTCCATTGCTGTAGTTGCTGTGACAGTCTCTGTTAGTGTGGTTTTGCCTTTGCTGGCCTTCCACTTGAATGAACATGATGCTTTCCTCCACTGATGAACTCCCTCCTCAGGACCATGTGTGCAAAGCGAGCAATCTGGACTGGACAACATTCTCTTTTAATTCCTAAAGTTCTCATTGACTATTATTAAAAAGTGAATCTCATGGCCTTTCCCCCTAATCTTATCTTAATCTGAAAACTCCATGAAACATGCTTATCATGGAAGTGCTGGCTGATGTTTGAAATGCTGGTTTCATAGCTACCATTGGTATCAAAGGAAGAAATCCAAGCTGTACTGGAGGCATTAGACAAAAACAAGGCCCTAGGAATTGAAAGAATACTATCAGAAATGTTTCAACCAGTTGATGAAGCACTGAAAGCACTCATCAATGCCAAGATATTTGGAAGACAGCTACCTGGAGATCAATATTTGCACCCATTCCAAAGAAAGGTGACCCAACAGAACCCTTAAATTATAAACAACACCATTGATATCAAATGCAAGTAAAATGTCGCTGAAGATCATTCAATAATTGTGGCAGCAGTACAATAATAGGAAGCTGTCAGAAATTCAGACTAGAACAAAAGAGGATTTGAAACAAGGGATTTCGCTGCTGATGTCAGTTGGATCTTGGTTAGAAGAGAATACCAGAGCGAGGTTTACTTGTGGCAGTTACATAATCCTTTGCCAACTTGTGAAAGGGTAAAGTTTAGCCTGCTAATCAGGTTGCAGCTTGATGATCTCATTTGGAGGCACAGCAGAGATAAATAGCTCACTGGAGGCCAGAGAGGCTCACTTCCTGTGAGACATTCCTGTTGACAAGACATATGGAGCTATGCTAGTGCCCTGGACCTGGAGGAGCCATGTGGAGAATGCCGACTCTGCTGAGATGTTTCTAATGCCACTGGATCCACAAGACTTCAAACCCACTGAGTTTTGATCTTCCTGCATTCAGCATCATGCATATTTTGGGGGAATCTGAAGAAGAATTTATAGATTGATGTTGGATATAAATAGGCTAATATTGAACTTATGAACTTGATCTGGACTGAGATGGGATGTTTTATTAATGTACAATTACTCTTGATATAAAGACCTTTCCTATACATGTATGAGTGCTTATGAATTTGTTTCCCTAGTCTACCCAGGCCAACACACTTGTGTTATAATGATTTTGCCTAGGCATTCGATTGTGTGGATCATGATAAACTATGAATGGTCTTGAGAAGAATGGGAATTACAGAACTCTTCATTGTGGAACCTGTAGAACCTGTGCGTGTATCAAGAGGCAATTGTGTGAAGAGAACAAGAAAATACTGCATGGGAAATGCAGGAAAAGTGTGGGACAGGGTTGTATCCTCTCACCATATTTGTTCCATCTGTATACTGAGCATATAATCAGAGAAGTTGTGCTCTTTGAAGAACGTGGCATGAGGATTGGAGGAAGGTTTATTAACAACTTGTGATATGCAGATGACACAACCTTGCTTGCAGGATGTGGGGAGGATTTGAAGCACATTCTTATTTATAATCAAGGATTTCCACCTTCAATATGGATTACAACTTAATTAGTGGAAAGAAAACAAAAATCTTCACAGCTGGACCAATCAAGAACATCATGATAAATGGAGAATAAGTTGAAGTTGTCAAAGATTTTCGACTTGCTTGAATCCTCAATCAATGCTTATGAAAGCAACAATTGAGAGACCAAGCCATGCATTACATTGGGTAAATCTGTTCCACAAGAATTCCTTGAAGTATTGGAAAGCTAGGATATGATTTTGAGGACTTGGGTGTGTCTGACTGACCCTATTCATGATATTTTCAATCACTTTGTATGTATCTGAAAGTTGGACATTGAATAGGGAGGCCAAAGAAGAGCCAATGCTTTCAAAATGTGGTGCTGAAGATTGAATATTGAAAGTCCATCCATAGAAAGAACAAACAAATCTGTCTTGAAAGACGTAAAGCCAAAATGTTCCTTGGAATCAAGCATTGGTGACATGTTGTCAGGAGAGACCAGTCTTTGGGAAAGGACATCATGCTTGACAAAGGACAGAGGCAGACAAAAAAGGGGGGGGGAAGACATTGGACAAGATGGATTGGCACAGTAGCTGCAGAAATGGGTTGAACCATAAGAACAATTGTGAGCGTGGCACAGGTTTGAGCAGTGTTTCATTCTATTGTACACAGGGCCATTATGAGTTGGAACCAGTATGAAGGCATCTACCAACAACAACAGCATCCAGCAAAATGATAATCATCATAGTATGGCCAAATGACAAGCGGACCGTGAATCAGGAAATAGACTACCTGTGGTTGTTCGGTGCCATAAAGTCAGCTCCTATTCATAACAAAATCCTTGCTATGCTTCCGTCCCTCGTGGCAGTCACAGTGTAAATCAATTTTGTTGAAGGTATGCTCTTTTTGCTGACCCTTTCCTTTACCAAGCCTGGTATTCTTTTTCAAGGGACAGTTCTCTCCGGATAAAATATCCAAATTACAGAGACTTGCCATCCTTGTTTCTTAGAAGGCTACTGGAAGTACTTCTTCCAAGACAGATTTGTATGTTCTTCTGGTCTCTTACTACCATAGCATTGATTTGGACTCATAACAACTCTAGAGGACAACTGTCCTTGTGGGTTTCTGAGACTATAACTCAGGGGAACAGAAAACCTTGTCTTTCTCTCTTGGGAGCAGCTGGTGGTTTCAAACGACTGACCTTACCAGTCCAACTGGTAAACATGACATCGTCAGGAGAATCGAGTTGTTCATGATATAGTCAATATTCATCACTAGCACTAGAAATCAGCTGTATCAATTCGTCTCTGGTATTTCTTATTTATTGTACTGCTTTCACATGCATAGGAAACAGATGAGAGAATAATTGTTGAAAATTTTCCATTGATTTTTTTCATTGAAGTCTGGAACTTCGGTTGTGTCGATGCCTTTAAAAACCTAGGCCTACTTCTTTTAATATGATTGGTTGTTGGCCATATGCTACTTCCTAAAATTGGTATCAACAAGTACACTGCATACATTGACCATGGGGGATTCCTTGCAACCCTTCTTTTTAAAAGAAAACAATTTTGTTGACAGATAATTCACATACCATATAATTCAGTGGTTTGAATTGTTAAAAGGAGTTGTGCAATTATCACCACAATCAATTGTAGAACATTTTCCTCATTTCTGTGCTCATGGTTCTTAGCGCTTCCTTTCCCCCAGTCTCCTTTGTCACAAATCTAAGAAACTAGTAATCTAGTTATTATCTCTGTCGATATGCTAATCTTGGATTTCCTAAAACAAAAGTCCCTTCTGTCTCCTTTTGATGCTTCCAGCTTCATTCAGTATTTCCCCATTGAATATTTCAATACTGTACCTTGAGGTTTGACCTTTTCCCAAGTTTTTTTTTTCAGCTTAATAAATGCTGCATGTGTTTTTCCATTTTGGCTTTCTTTCTAGCCCCAAGTCTTGGCACCCTTTACTATACTTTATGTTGTCTTCTTGAGCTGGTCTTAGGCATCTTCCTTTCAGTTCTTTCACGTCATTATTTCTTCCATTTGCTTCAGATACTCTCCATTCGAAAGCCAATTGGAGAGTCTCTTATGCCATGCATTTTGGTCTTTTGATACCTTTCCTGTTTCCTTTAAATGAACATTTGCTTTCTTTAGTTCAACGTCCTTGATGTTATCCCACTGCTTTTATCTCTGTTTATGAGTATTCAGTGTGCCACATCTCTCTGAAGATGGTCTGGAAACCCCCCTGTGGTATGCTCAAGGTTTTACTTTGACTCTCCTGGACTCATTTTTATGTCTTCAGCTTCAATTTGAATTTCCTGATAAATAATTGATGAACCACACTTGGCTCTTGGCATTTTTCTGACTGCCGCTGTTGACTTCTTACTCATCTTTTCCCACAGAAGTAGTCAAATTTCTTCCTGCATATTTTATTCGGTGAGGTCCATGCATACAGTAATCATTTTTTTAATGCTGGAAAGGATAATTGGAATGAATAAATTGTTGGGTGTGCCAAATTCTATCATGCAATCTCCATCATTATCCCTGTCATCAACACTATATTTTCCAGGTACTGATTCTTGTTTTCAACTTTCAAATTGCAATTCCCAGTAGTTATTAATATATCTTGTTGGTATGTTTGATCAAGTTCAGACTAAAGGAATTGGTAGAATTCTTTAATTCTTTCATTGAGGCATTAGTGGTTGGCATGTGATTTGAAAATGGTCATTTTCATTTATAGCCATGTGAATACCATCCTGTCCTTAACAGCATTGTACTTCAGGATAGATCTTGAAATATTCTTTGAGATTATGACTATGGCACTGTGACTTTTCAGTTTGTTCTTTCATATGGAGGACCATACGATTGATTCATACTGCCCAACTCAGTTCATTTGAGTTCAGCAAGGCTGAGAATAATGCTACTTTTGAGTTTCACTTTATTTCTGAAGACCTCTAATTTTCCTAGATGCATACGTTGTAAATCCCATGCTTTGATTATTAATAGATGTTTTCAGTTGTTCCTTCTAATTTTGAACAAAAAACTTCACATCGTCTCTGTTACTAAGTGCACCTCTGCACAGAGAAGTAGAGTTGTATTTTGAGTGCCTTCCAACATGAGTGGTTTTTCTTGTAACATATTTCACTGCTCATCATAAGCTATTTTCACTTGCTATTTTTTCAGAAGGAGACCCTCATTTCCTTCTTCCTTGTTGGTCTTAGTGTGGAAGCTTTACTGAAATCTGACCACCATAGTGGTCCTGTTGATATTTGAAACGCCAGTGTGACCACTGCAAGACAAACTAACAGGTGCATAGATAAATAGATATAATTAGATCAACACAAAGATCACAAAGCTAGCTATGAGACATGATACAAGGACATTGCTCTCCAAAAAAAAAAAAAAAAGTCCTCCAGCATGCTGAGACGGTGAAGCCATTTTTTATTCATTTTGAGCAATGACAAGCAAATAGAGCTTAGAATGAATGCAGGCAGTGGATTTTGCATGACTGGTCATTGCCTCTTGCCTCAGAGTCTCATGATAGCTCTTTAGTTCTTACTCTGACTCTAACCAAATTACTCAGGGCTTCCTTCACTTTTAGTTCCTTATGAATCTCTTACTTCATCCCTCCTTGAATTGTAATATCCAGGCTTCCACCCCTGGACTGATCCCTTTCTTACCACTGTGTTAAGTCCCAGAGCGCCATCTGGAATCTCTGCTACGGATGGCTATATGTGTCCTTTGGCATTTGCCCAAGCTTGCCTTTCTCTCCTTTCTCTGGGAACATACCATACCAGTTTATCTTGGAACGGCCCCTCCTCTAGGGTTGGATTGTTCTTTCCCTACTTATCGCTGACTCTTACCTGCGACTAACCAGAAATCAACCAAAAATCATAAGATCATTCTCTCTCTTGGGGGAAAAAAAGAGTTTGGTCTTTCTAAGCTTCGGTTCCAATTACTTCGTTATAGAAAGCTTTCTTAATCTCCCTTTCTAAAGTGACCTCATCCTATTCCATGATATCAGTCAGATTTATTTTCTTCATCTCCCTTGATAGTGTTGATTACAGTTTTGCAGTTTTATTCTTCACTCCTCTGCATTTGCCGTATCCCTTGGGAGGCCCTGAAGCACCACATTTACGTGACATCTGGTGTGAATAGGACTTAGCACCCAGCTAATCTATTTTGTGGTATATTTTTGATGATATGTGATAGCATTTGAAGAAAGGAAAGAATGACGCATTAGAAACACTCTAGAATTTTCACGATTCCCATTCTGAATGGAATCAATGAGAAAGCAGTTGCCATGGGGAAGATTCTAACTCACATGTTTCAGAGCAGAAGGCACTTCACTGGGGTTTCCATGGCTGTTTTTTTTTTTTTTTCAAAAAAGTTCACCAGGCCTTCCTCTGAGGTGCTTCTGGGAGGATCGAACTTCCAACCTTTTGATTTCCAGCGCAGAGTGTTCACACCCTTGGAACTCAGAAGGACATAAGAAAACTAAAATAACGTTAACTGTGGGATAAATTTACCACCTAGTGATTTTTCCATGCACAACCCAACTGATTATGTCCAGTGTGCCTCACGCGTTCTTGGGCTAAGTGTAGTTCATTGGCTTATGAGAGATATATTACTTTCATAGGTCACCTTCTGGTTTCTGACCCTGTAAGCGAGTGTGGCTTTTTGTAACAGAGTTTGAAAGGCATGCAATGTTAATTCTGCGTTAAGCCATAGGATTTGACTTCCCAGAGAGATTTAGAAATAGCTATGATCTTACATTAATATGTAACCAAATCTTAAACTCATATTTCAGCAACAGAGAATAGTAAATAATGCATTGCTTCATGAAGATTTGCTTAGTTTATTTACTTACATTATTTATAGGTTATGTTGGGAATAGCCTTGGCCTTCTCTGCTTTGTTCACAGTAACATTCCATAAATATAACAGCGAGCAATAAAACAGCATTGATTCAGAAGTGAGCTCATAACTTCATGTAACATCAAACGTGAAAGCTCTGCTACAATGATAAATACTAAATCTTTAAAATATCTTTAGGATACCATTGGCTTTTTACTGCCATTACTTATGCAATGTGTATTTCAGATTTTCATATTTGGCATTGTACTTTTTACTAGTGAGTTATGGAGCTTTTTTCTGTGCATATGTGGCAGGCGTGTAATTTGTACAAAGCAGGAGTTTTGAAGTTTGAAAAAAGAGTGGTAGAAGATTAATTTGAGCCAGGGCCAAGGAAATTCTTAAGAAGAGAATGAATGGCAATACAAGATAGTGGACAAGGTTCTTCCTCCAGGAGCATTTATGTAAAACAAACAAATGATGATATAGGAGGGGGGAGGTCTTTCATTCTTCTTGTGGTGGGAAATGTCCTCATTGTCCTAACTGCAATGTCCTAGAATTTTCTGAAATGTCTGTATGGCCTCAGGATTGACTAAAGGAATCCCAGATGGTGCTTTGCAGATGATGAGAGACAGGCATATTTTAGTTCTATGACTGGCTTGTGAAACCAGGTAGATCTGGACTCAGATTATGATTCACACTAGCAGGTAGTATGTCCTAAAGCCAGCGGATTAATTATTTTTGGTCTGTCTTCTTGTCTTTAAAACAGATAGTACTAAGCACCTAGCAATGTTATAAAGAGGGGTATCCTGTAAGCTAAGGATCCCTGGTGGCATCGTGAGTTACATGTTGAACTGAAATCTAACAGGTTACTGGTTCGAACCCACCAACTCCTTCTTGGGAAAAGGCTGCTTATTCCTGTGAAGATTTATAGCCAAGAAGCCCAAAGGGGGTAGTTCTACTTTGTTCTATAGGCTCACTATGAGTTGGAACTGACTTGATAGCAGTGAATGTGAGTTTGTGAGTGTGAGTACCCTGTCAGATGATGCATTTAAAGCCTGGTGTCTGTCACTTTCTTAACCAAATGCCATCAAATCCATTCTGGTACTTGGTGACTTCACGTGTAGCAGAGAACTATGACTCTACAGGTTTTATTTTTCTGCTTCCTCTTCATTTTGAAATTTTAAGACAAAATAATTTATTGTAGAAAAATTTAAATGTCCAGATAAAAAGCTAGAAAGTAAAAGGATTACCAGTTTTGATAAAATCAAAAACTAAATACCATTAAATTGTCTATGCATTTTGTCCAAGTTATGAGTATTTCTGAGCATGCAAAACTTTAGATTTATATTAAACTGGATATAGAAAATTTTTATATAGAGCATTAAACAATTTTCATAAAATAAGCATCTCAATCATAATTCTAAAGGGTTGTATAATATTTCTAAAGGGTTGCATAATTACACAACACTGAAGCTACAGCGTGGGGAGAGGGGCACATCTGGTAAGAGCACACAGGAGCAAACTAAGAGGGAAGGAGAGAGAGGAGAACACATCCTGGCCCGCCAAGTCCCAAGGACGATCTTCCTCTCAGAGCAGCCAGGACACAGAGAGGGCCATAGGACCACCTCCACCATGATGAGACATAGGCACGACATCCCTCTTTAACCCATAGTACTACGGGGGAGAACACTGGAGACACAGTGTGGGGATTGTGCCAATCTGACCCCATCACGCTGGAGTGAAACTCTAAAGACATGCAACAGAACAGCAAGGGGAGCAAAGCAATGAAGTCCCTGGGAAATAGACTTCAGTAAAATAGACTTTTGGGCCAGAGCTTGTTACCATCAGGTTCAATTGGAAAATACTCCTAAAGGTCAACAAACAGACCTGGAAATATTTATAGGTAGGGTTTTTTTTTTTTGGTTGCTGTTAATGTGGATTTTTTGTTTTGTCTTTTTTTGTTTGTCTTTGTCTTGTTTTGTGCTTATTATTGTTTCTGAAGGTTTATCTAGATAATATAGGTGGGATAAATAATCTGGAGGAGAAAACAATGGAACCAATGGTTGGGTGGGGGGGGAGGACATGGGAAAGGTGGGAGAAAGGAAGTCAGTGTTAACAAACCCAGGGACAACTGAACAACAAATTATCTAAAATGGATGATGAGAATGGTGTCTAATGAGGTTTGATCAAGGCCAGTGTAACCAAGAGGAATTATTGAAACCCGAATGAAGGCTGAACCTGATACTGGACAAGAGGAAAGTGTAAAGAAGTAGGAGGCAAAGAGCATTTATAGAGGTCTAAATACAGGCATGTACATATACTGATATATAGTGATGGGGAAATAGATCTATGTACATATATTTATAGGCTTAGTATTAAGGTAGCAAATGGACATTGGGCCTCAAATCAAGTAGTCCCTCAACGTAAGAACACTTTGTTCTAGTAATCTGGCATTCCATGAAGCTCACATTTCTGAGACAATTGCTGAAGACAAAATGAGTCCATAAGCAAATGTGAAGAAAGCTGATGGTGCCTGGCTATCAAAAGATCTAGCACGTGGGGTCCTAAAGCCTTGACGAGAAGCAAGCCACCATCTAGCTCAGTAGCAAAAAAGTCCACATGAAAGAAACACATTAGCCTGTGTGATCATGAAGTGTTGAAGGGATCAGGCATTAAAACCCAGAACAAAAAATCAAATCGATGTGAATGAGGGAGATCATGTAGTGGAGACCCAAAGCCCAGTTGTAGACACCTGAACATCCCCTTACAGAAGGGTCACAAGGAAGAGAGCAGACAGGGTATAGTACAACACCGATGAAACATACAACTTTCCTCTAGTTCTTTAATGCTCCTTCTCCCCACTATCATGACCTTAGTTCTGTCTTACAAATTTGAATAGACCATATCACCTAAATAGGTACAGATAAGAGCTGGAAACACAGGGGATCCAGACAGATAAATCCCTCAGGTCTAGTAATGAGAATAGCGATACCAAGAGGGTCAGGGAGAAAGATACTGGGTAGGGGGAGAAAGGTAGAACCAATCACAATGATTTACATATAACCTCCTCTCTAGGGCGATGGACAATGGAACAGCGGGTGGAGGAAGACCGTGGTCAGTGTAGGACAAGAAAAGAAAAATAACATAAATTATCAATGGTTCATGAGGGAGGAGGAAGGTGAAATGAGGAGATGATGTCAAGAGCTCAAGTAGAAAGAAAATATTTTGAAAATGATGATGGCAACATATGTACAAATGTGCTTGACACAATGAATGGATGTGTGGATTGTGATAAGAATTGTAGGAGCCCCCAATAAAATGTTATGTTAAAAAATAATTGAAAAAGAAAAAGCTAAAGAAAAAAAGGAAAAAGCTAAACCCATTGCCATCAAGTGGATTCTGACAATGGTGGCATGGCAGGACAAATAGAATACTGCATAGGGTTTATTAAACAGAAGCTCCCCTGGGTCTGAACCTCTGACCTTAGGGTTAGCAGTTCACGGATTGGGGATTCTGCTAGGTTGATTCCGATTTTCACCATTTAACAATCTGCTAAATTCTCCCCAGGAATGACAGTGACTGGTTATTCTGAAGTGGATCTCTTCCAGCTTTGAAGCTGGAAGCTATGCCACTGGTATTTAAATTACTAGGGGGGTCACCCAGAGAGAACAGGTTTCAGCAATGCTTCCAGACTAAGAACAGACTACTAAAATGGAATAGGTTGTCTACTGAAGAGGAATTAGCCACTGAAAACATCATAGGTAGTATCGAAACAGTGTTAGATCCTAGAGGTTCATAAATGTTACACTGCTGGTGGATGGACTGATGGTAAGGAGGCAAATGTATCATGACTAGGAACTGAAATAGAATTTACATTCTCTAAAATTTTGATCATAATGGATTTTATGAAATGGTCATGGTTATGTATCAGAACCTCACCTTAACTTTGTTTGGCATAAAGTTTATCTATCTTAATTCCTTTTCAAGGAATTCTTAAAAATCTGATGTAACAGAAAGGCCTGGTAGTAAAGTGGCTTTATTCATGTCTGTTTCCATGGCAAAGTCCTCCTTGAATAGGAGATAAACTTGAAAATATTTGAATATATGTTTAAAGCACAATATGTGAAATAGGTGACTTTATCTGCCAGGTAAGTAGAAACAAAGCATTACGTCATTTTGAAGGCTCAGGTGTCCATTCAATATCATGGTAAACTGGCACAGGGGTTATGTGTTGGTCTGCTAACCTCAAGATTTTTGAGAGAAAACTGCTCTTTGGGAGAAAGGTATGCTGTCTGCTTTCGTAAAGTTTTACACTTTGAAACTCCTAGGGAGCAAATTCTACTCTGTTCTGAGGGTCTCTAAGAGCCGGAACTGGCTCACTGGCCCTGGATTTGTTTGATTTTTTCTTAATAATTTTACTGACATATGCTTCACATATAGTCCAATTTAGTTTTTCAATCTTATTAAGAAGACTGTTGCAGGCTGAGCCCCGGTGGCGTAGTGGTTGTGTGCCGGACTGCGGCCCACTGGGTTGGAGGTTCAAATCCAGCAGCAAGGCTGGGCCTCCTACTCCCACCACCAGTGGGCAGTGATGCCCCCAAAACAAAAAAAAAAAAGAAGACTGTTGTTCTCAGCATCACAGTCAATTTCATTACATTTTCTCCCCATACTCACTGCTGCTAGCTCCCCATTTCCCTGTATCCTCCTCTGCCATGGCCATCGTTACAGAATGATTTTCTGCCTCTCAGAGCATCGTACCAGGAGAGAGCAGTCCTGTAGAAGACACAAGGAGGGGCAGTGAAAAAGAGGAAGGGCCTTAACAAGATGCATTGACCCACTGGCTGCAGCAATGCAGAACTCAAGCATAAACACCATTGAGAGGATGAAGCAGAGTCCCGTTGTAGATAAGGTAGCCATGAATTGGAACTGACTTGATGGTCCCTAACAACACGGGGTCTTGGTGTTGCAGTGGATTAAGCACCTGGCTGTTAACCACAAGGTCAGTGGTTCCAAGTGATTAGATACTCTATGAGAGAAAGATGAGACTGTGTGCTCCTGTAACGATTCACAGACGGGGAAACCCAGAGTGTCTTCATGAGGCAGAATGGACTCCGTGGAAGTGGGTTTGGACTTAGGTTTGGGTTTGAAAATGGCATCCTCAGCACCTGTTTCATCATTCCTCAACATTTCAAGAGAAGTGAAGAAGATGGCAACTAGTTGGGAAGTAAATATATCCTTTAAATAGCATCTTTTAATGTGAACATTTTCAAGCCCATAGAAAAAAAAGTTGCAAGAGTGATACAAAGAATTCCCTTGTATCTTCATCTAGACTGACCCACTGTTAATATTTTGCTGCACTAACTCTATGCATATGTATGTCATGGTACACGGTACATAATATACACATTATTGTTGTTGTTATTTTGCTGAACAATTATAGAGTACACTTAAGAGCTCACGATGCTAGAGGTGATTATTTCCCAAGAGCATTGACTGCATCAACACTGAATGGATCAGAATAGCTCACAGTGAGAGCGGGCTATTAACTAATGCTAGATGCCATCTAGTCAATTCTGATTCATAGCCACCTGATGCAATACTGTAGAATTGGTCCAAAGGATTTTTTTTTTGCATCTGATTCATATAAAAGAGATCTACAGAGTCACTGGGAGGGTTCCAACTGGTAATAATTCACTCAGCAGGTGACCACTTGAACACTTGACTCCTAAGGATCACAATACAGTCCATATTCTAATTTTGCCAGTTGTCTAAAGAGTATCTTTTCTGGTAAACTTTTTTCCCCACTCAAGGTTCACATAGGATATTTGAATGTGATTTTCCTTTAGTCTTAAATCTGGGACCATCCCTTTACCATTCTTTGCATTTCATGACATTGATATGTACTGAACATTCAATTTATTTACTTAACATTTTTATTAAAAGTTCTTATTTTGGAGTTTTTTTTGGTTGTTTTTTGGGCATCATTGTCCTCTGGTGGTGGGAGTAGGAGGCCCAGCCTTTGCTCCTGTAGAGCTGGAACTGAACCTCCATCCCAGTGGGCTGCAATCCTGTGCACAACCACTATGCCACTGGGGCTCAGCCCCTAAAAGATCATTTTATGGGGGAAATCATACAACTCTTCTCAATCCATCCACCCACTGTGTATATTTGAACATTTGTACATTTGTTGCCATCATCAGTCTCAAAACAATTTCTTTCTACTTGAGCCCTTGGTATATCAGCTACTCATTTTTTTCCCTCCTACCCCTGCTCCCTCACAAACCCTTGATAATTTATAAATTATTATTTTGTCATGTCTTACACTGCCCGCCATCTCCCTTCACCCACTTTTCTGTTGTCTGTCTCCTAGGGAGGGGATTATATGTAGATCCTTGTAATCAGTTCCCCCTTTCTACACTACCTTCCTTCACCCTCCCAGTATCACCACTGTCACTACTACCTCTGAGGCATTCATCTTTCCTTGATTTCTCATGTGCCCAGTTCTTATCTGTACCAGTGTACATCCTCTGGCATAGCCGGATTTGTAAGGTAGAATGTACTGAAGGCTCTTACATCTCTTACAAGATAGTGGTGGGGAAGAAGCATTCAATAGCTAGAGGATTTTTGTATGCTTCATCATTGCTACACTGCATCCTGATTGGCTCATCTTCTCCCCACAACCCTTATGTAAGGTGATGTCCAGTTACCTACAGATGATCCTTGGGTCCCCACTCCATACTCTACTTCATTCACAATGATACGATTTTTTGTTCTTTGATGCCAGATACCTAATACCATCAACACCTCACAATCACACAGGCTGGTGTGCTTCTTCACTTTGAGTTTTGTTTTTTCTCAGCTAGATGGTAGCTTGTTTATCTTCAAGCAATTAAGACACCAGATGCTGTATCTTTTGATAGCTGGGCACAATCCGTTTTCTTCACTACATTTGCTTATGCACCTGCTTTGTCTTTAGCAATCGTGTCAGGAAGGTGAGCATTGTGGAATGTCAGTTTAATATTACAAAGTGTTCTTGCATCGAGGGAGTACTCGAGTGGAGGCCCAATCTCCATCTGCTACCTTAATGTTGAATCTATGAATATATGCACATAGACCTATTTCCCCATCATCATCATCATATAAAGATATTCACATATGTTCATGCCTGTATTTGAACCTCTACAAATGCCCTTTGTCTCCTAGTTCTTTCCTCTATTTTATTTTACTTTCCTCTTGCCCCACTATCATGCTCAATCTTTGTTTGGGTTTAAGGAATTATTCTCACTTACATTGACCTTAATCAAGCCTTAGGAAACCTCCTACACCCTCCTCACCATCAATTTGACATCACTGGTTGTTCCCTTGTCCCCGAGTTTGCTAATATCCACTTTCTTTCCCCCAGCCCTCCCTCTCCCATGTCCCCTGGAACCATCAGTCCCATTTTTTTCTCCTCCAAATGGTTTAGCCTGCCTATCTTATCTAGATAGACCTGCAGAGATAATACTATTCACAAAAACAAGACAGAGCAAAACAACAGCAACAACCAACCAATGACAAAAAAGAGAAAAACCTATAAAGAGTTCAAGATCTCTTTGCTGAGGCTGAGCCCCGGTGACGTAAGTGGTTGAGTGTGGGACTGTGGCCTGTGGGCTTGGTGGTTCAAATCCAGCGGAGGCTCTCAGGAGCAGCGCTGGGTAGCACCCACGATCACCAGAGGGCAGTGATGCCCCTCTGAAAATAGCAATAAAATAAAATGAAAGAGATCTCTTTGCTGACCTTTAGGAGTATTTTCTGATCAAGTCTGATGGGGTGTCACATCCTGACCCACAAATCTATTTTTGGTACTCTCTTGGGAAATCCTTCCACTGCTCCCCTTGCTGTTCTGTTGTATGCCCTTAGTGTTTTGCCTCGGTATGGTGGGGTCAGATCAGGCCCAATTCCCACACTGTGTCTCCAGTGTTGTCCTGCATGGGACAGGATTCAGTGGGGCTTATCAATGGAGATAGTTGGGGAAGAAAAGCCTTCAAGAAATCAACCAATGAAAACTTGTGGATCCCAATGACTTGCTAACCTGGTGTATGAGATTGCAGTAGTCGGTGGCCCACTCAGGGCAGCTAACAGTAGCAACAACTGATGTCAGTCTGCTTTCCCTGGCTGTTCCTCCAACATGGCAGGCTCACTCCTGACCCAGGGTCTGCTGTAGCTGTCCCCTCTGCTTGGCACATTACCGCTACCTCATAACTGCTTAGCTAATTCCTCCCCTGCACCTTGCTTCCCTGGTGTCACCTGCTTAAAGAAACTGACCCTGTCGGCTCAGAATACACCGCTCTGCTCGCAATACCACTTTCTCTCCTCTAGGTTTTCATTAGCGCTCTCCAGTTTCTAAGACAGTCTGTCCTTTGGTTTTTAAATTCATGTTTATTGTTACGTCAGGGAGTTTTGTCTATCCTGTTCCCTATGATGTTGGATAGGGTTCAATAGTCCCCAGCTCAAGTGGTGTATACTCTAGCACCATGGGGAAGCAGGTCTTGAAGGAACCGCAAACGACAGTGACACAGTCCACGGATTAGGTGTCCCACAGATAGCGTAGCTTGCAAGTTGAGGCAGAGAACCAGCTAAGGTAGTTGCTCACCGGTCTGCTCATCAAAGAACAAAAGACCAGAAAGGTGAGGCTCGCTGAACCATTTATTTCTCCTCCCTTCAATTAATTCTGCATGTGTTCATTGGCCAGATTGGCAGAATAAACCTACCTACCATACCTGTTGGAAGCCTAGCAGCTAGAAACCGGCTTGTTGCAGGAAGTCAGTATATGTTTACTGAGTGCATGAATGGTTAAAGCCACCTCTTCCTTTCATTCTGAAATTAAGGAAAGAGAAGCTACAGGGCTGGAGGGTGATATAGGACAGGGGGGATGCATCAGGCCACACCTATGAGTTCAAGGCTTGTCTTTGTATTTCTAAGGAAACCACGATGAATGGAGTATCATTTAGAACTGAGCCTCTTTCTGATTTTCTGCAGGTCTGAAGATGCCCCAAGAGGAGCCAGGAAATGAAGGAAAGGAAACATGCTTCTGCCTATTCACGCGACACACTGACTCTGTTGAGAGAACGGCACTTGGATAATTATGAGTGTAAAAGCAGGTGGTTCAAACCCACCCAGGTACACTTTGGAAGACAGTCTGCTAACAAAAGATCATATATTTGAAAACCCTTTGAAGCACAGTTTTACGTGGATACACGTGTGGTTGCCGATAGTGGGGATGGATTCAAGGGCAACTAACAACGGGTGAGGTTCCTGTATGGAATGAGTAGGCTTTGTCTTATATCCCAGAGGCATTCCTCTCAGAAAGTGTTCCAAGAGCTAGAAGATTCAAAGAACTCCAGCATTCCTCTGCGCTTAGCCTTACCTGGGGTTTTCTCATGTCACAGGAAAGTGTTTATGTGAGGAGAGGCAGTGGGAGGGCTGAAACAGACTGCCTTTCATGCCACAGGCAGAGACTAGAAAGTGAGGGGCATCGCTGAAGGACTCTGGATGCCCAATAAAAGTCCATAATGCTGCTGTCTGTCTTTGCACATTTGCAGTCTTTTTTCATTTTGGCCCTAACCTGAATGCGGTGTCAAGGGAACTATTAATGACTGTTCTTCAGGGACATGTGACTTGGTATTTATATATTACCTGCCCACTTCATAAAGTGCTAATGAATGTTTGCAAAGCTCTTTGCTATCCCCTGGTGAAAGGTGCAATGTTAAGTGAAAAATATTATTATTATTATTAGCGTGTAATAGACAGCTTTGAATGATCGGTCATAAGAATAATTGACATTGCATAAAAAGAAGCGGCAGAAATCATCCAGACATATGCAGCTCCTCCAGCCCCATCAGCCTCTGCATTACATATATTACACTGTTCCCTGACACCCATTCTAATAACCATATAATTCACACATTAAATCACCACTTCTAGGGAAAGGTTGAGCTCACTCATATCTCTATTGATAGTGACATTGAGAAGATATTAAATGTTGGAAAGTCTAAAATGGAGGAGAGTGCTCTTAAGTGGAGAAGCCTCAGGCAGGCTGCTGAGTGACCACCATGTTTAAAAACTTATGAGAGAGAGAGAGAGAGAGAGAGAGAGAGAGAGAGAGAGAGAGAGAGAGAGAGAGAGAAGGAGTGATGAGTCAGAAACATAAATAGACATGAAAGCCATAGAAACAATAAAAAGTCCAATGTGAAATGGGTTGACACACAGCAGTATTTTTTTGTTTGTTACATATTTGAAAAACGGTGGCAGCCCCTACCATGTCTGGTTTTCTAATTCTCTTATTTTTAAGCCTGCTAGTATTTCTCCATCTTCTGAATAAAACTCCATCTTGGTCAAGGTTAGCAAGTGGAGCACAGCACATGTAGCAAGTGTGGTTGGATCACAATAGCTGCCTGAAATGCAGTGCACGGATGAACTTGGAGGTGGGGGACATATTTGGACTCGTGTGAAAAGAGTTCTGTGATTCATTAGTAATGTCTGCATTGCTAATTCAGGATGGGTGACATGTATGTGGGTATGTTAGTCTGGGTTGGCTAGAGAAACAAATTTATAGACACTAATATGTGTAAGCGAGAACTTCATATCAAAAATGAATTGTGTTTTAAGGAAACATCCCTGACTAGTCCAGATCAAGTCCATAAGTCTGATATTAGCCCATATGTGTGATACCAATCTATAAAGTCCTCTTCAGATTCATGAAACACATGCAATGATGCTGAATGCAGGGAGATCACGGGCCAGTGGGCGGGAAGTCTTTTGGATTCCGTGGCAGTGGAGGCATCTCAGTGCTGGCACGGGGTCTCTTCTGTGACTCCTCTAACTCCAGGGCTCTAGCATAGCCTCAGAGGTCTTGTCAGTAGGAACGTCCTGCAGGGACTGAGTGTGGCCTGCTTCCATTGAGCTACTTATCTCTTTAGCACCTCCAAATGTGTCCAACAAGCTGAGGCCAGACTCCACCCCTTCTTCAAGTTGACAGATCATGTAACTGCCACAGAGGCAGAGTCACAACAGGGGTGAGGATGAATGAGAATGACATCTTGCACTTCATTCATGGGTGCCTTTATTGTGATTTACAACCAGATACTGCTATCAAGCTGTTCTAAAGAATTTACTTATGGTATGATATTAGTGAAGGGTCATGGTACATGTCTGCTTTCTCTATTTTCTCAGAGAATCGTTTCAGCTTAGTTTGCCTTGGCACCCTGTGGTGAAGAAAGGTGACCCAGGTCACTGAAAGCATGAAGAATGGATTGACTGTTATCTTTTATACTCTTTGGTCACATCCGCCTCCAAAGCAGCATATATTGTCTATTTGGTGTTAACTACCAACAAGTTGGCTCCAAGTCCTGGCAGTCCCTACGTGTAACTGAACAACTGATATCCTGTTCTGCATTCTCTCTATGACTGTTGACATGTGTGAATCAAGTCATAGGATGACATTCTGCCTGGATCAATAGGTTTTCATCAGTGACTTTCAGAAGTAGATCATCTTTCTCAGGTGTCATAGTTTGAAAGTTCTGCTGTAATGTATTCTTGAAGAATGATCCAACTAGTATTTAAATATATCAGACACAAAGTTTCTAACACTTTAGCAACACACAAGCCACCACAGTACCACAAGCTGGCAAAGGGTGTTGGATATGATCTAAAATCCCAAACCAAATCCACTGCCACTGAATCAGTTCCTCTTCAGAACGTTCTGAAACTGCAAATCTCTATGGGGGCAGAAAACCTCATCTTTTTCCCTCAGAGAAGATGGTGGGCTTGAACTGCTCACCTTGAGATTGACAATCCAATGACTGATACACAATGACAATACAGATACTATACAGTAAGGTCATAATTTTGGCACTGAGTAAGCTACATTTTCAAGACCTAATGGGTTCTGGGGTCCCTGCTGTAGGATCTATGGGTTTTCTATGTCCATCTACTGACTCTGGAGAGGTTTGGCACAATGTGTTTTCAGACATGAGCCCATTGTGGTGATCATTGGATCAATCATCTCCTTCTTTTTCGATGTCCCACTACTGGACCAAATATAATATCCTTCTCCAGGACTAGTTTTTCCTGATAGAAGGTCCCAAATATGTGAAAAGAAGTCTCACTATCCATACTTTAAAAAAATATATGTCACTGGGGGCTCTTACAACTTTTATCACAATCCCAAAATCCATCCATTGTATGAAGCACATTTGTACATGTATTGCCATCATCACTCTCAAAACATTTGCTTTCTACACGAACCCTTGGTATCAGCTCATTATTTCCCCTCCCTCCTTGCTCCTCTTTCCCTCTGGAAACCTTAATAATTTATAAATTACTTTTATATTGTCATGTCTTACACTGCCTGATCACTCCCTTCACCCATTTTTCTGTAGTCCATCCCCCAGGAAGGAGGTTATATGTAGATCCTTGTAATTGGTTTCCCCTTTCTACCCCACCCTCTTTTTACCCTCCTGGGTTCCCTATGCTTCCAATTCCTATCTGGTTCAGTGTTACATCCTCTGGTCTAGCCGGATTTGTAAGTAGAATTGGGATCATGTTAGCGGGGGTGGATGGGTGGGTGGGTAAAAAACATTTAGGGACTAGAAGAAAATTGTTTCATCATTGCTACACTGGATCCTGACTGCCTTGTCTCCTTCCCAGGAACCTTCTCTAAGGGGATGTCCAGTTGCCTACAGATGGGTCTTGGGTCCCCAGTCTGCACTCCCCCTCATTCACAATGATATGATTTTTTGTTCTTTGGTGCCTGATACCTGATCCCTTTGACACCTCATGATCACACAGGCTGTGTGCTACTTCCACATGGACTTTGTTGCTTCTGAGCTAGACGGCACTGTCTTTGTTTTTTAAGGAGCATTCGGCAGTACTCTTTCTCTTCTTTTGGTAGCCCATAGTACTTTCAATATTCTTCACTAGTGTCACAATTCAAGTACATCGTTCTTCAGTCGTATTCAATGTTCAACTTTCACATGCATATGAGGTGAGTGAAAATACCATGACTTGTGTCAGGTACACCTTGGAGGTGAGTGAAAGTACTATGGTTTGTTTTATGGTGCCAGGTGCATCTTAGTCCTCAAAGGAACATCCTTGTTTCCCAACACTCCAAAGAGGTCTTGAGCTGCAGATGCTTCCATGGTCATGAATTGTGGATCCAAGTAAGACTAAGTCCTTGACAATTTCAATCTTTTCTCCATTTATCATGATGTAACCTAGCAGTATCATTGTGAGGATTTTTCATTTTCTTCACGTTGCATTGTAATCCATCACACATATTCATCAGCAAGTGATTCAAGTCCTCTTCACTTTCAGCAAATTTGCTGCTTTTCATCAACAAACGCAAAGAAACCCTGTACGCATTTCCACAAATGGTTTATCAGTGCAAGGTATAGGACTTCAACACGCATTTGGGGGGGACAACATCAAAACCATAATGTTTAATGTTTATCACAGCATGATTCATATTCTGACCCATTTTGTTTCTGCAATTTTACAATTTTCATAGTCACTTTCCATTTTATAGATAAGAGCTCTGAGCCTGAAGAGGTTACTTTTTCAAGGCTGCATAAATACATTGGCAGAAGTTAGACTTGTGCTCGGCCCAGGTGAAATGCAAACTGAAGAAAAAAACAAAACCCCTATCGGCAAGTCAGTTTTGATTCACAGTGACCCTGAAATTGTAAGTCTTTATGGGAACTGACAGCCTCACCTCTCTCTCATGGAAGGGCTGAGGCCTTGAACTTCCAACCTTGAGGTTGCTGTCCATTGCCTGACCCACAATCCTCCCAGCCCTTCCAGGGCTACTTACCTGAACTGCAGAACCTGCAATCTGGCCACTGTCCAGTTTGCCTGTAGTTATACTAACTAGAAGATTTCTAGAGCAAACTGCTTGATCATTCCTGGTGGTTTGTTAAACACTCTCAAATTCATACTCACAAGTGCATATCAGATACAGTGACTAGATTATCTCTTCTATAGCTCATCCATAAAGACTGCTTCATATTTCCTTCTGTTTTTCATTACTAGTGTTGGGAAAATTATAATCACAAAAAAGAAATTGATAACATATAACAACAACAAATGTTTATTCAATGCCAGGCACCTCTTTTATTTAAACTAATGTGTAGAAGCAATACAGCAATCCTTCCAACATGTAGAAGCAATGCAGTTAATTTTCTTCTTCCTTTAGGTCATGTATTGTCATTGAAACCAGCACATCGGTATGTACTGGGTGATGTGAGAGGCAGACATGGTGGGTTACCTGTGTGCACTGTGTGATGTGAGAGGCAGATAAAAATAAAAAAAGAGAGAAACCAGCACATCACTCAGTAACCATTCTTATTAGTATCCAAGATAGTTGTCAATCAACTTTATTTTGTGGCTGCTGTGGGCAGGCTCTCACATTGCTTTGTGTTCTTGGGTTTTATAGCTAGTAATATTGATAGCTTTACTATGCATTTTCTTAAAAGCAAAACTGTTATGTCTATGCCAATATGCCTTGAATATGTGACATACTATTAGAAATAAACCTGTCACTGAGAAGCCTGGATTTGAAAATAGAGTTACTAATTTCTCTAAGACTTCACAGATGATAATGGAATTGCCTTTGGTGATTTCAAATGTGGGTTTTGAATGCCTTTTTGGCTATGGAAGGTTAAAATAGCTGGAATTTAGTAAGGTAAGAACTCAGATTTATTAAAAGCACGCCTTTATTAAGACTCTCCTATGCACCCTTGGGTCAATGCCACCAGAAAATTATTAGCATGTTTATATAAATAATTGAAAACTACTAGCAGGTAAAATGTGGCAATAGATATTAATCTATTTTTTAAATAGTGAAACTTGGAATGCTTTTCTCGATAATTTTTCCTCTTCTCTTGCCCTCACCCTCTGCCCCATTTGGCTATACCAGATAAAAGGAAAAAGAGAAACCAAGCCAGAGGAGAAAAATTGGAGCCATGATTGTTCTTGAGAATGTTGCCTGTCCAAAAAGAAGCTGAACATTCCAACACAGGGGATAAAGTTGGAATCTGTACATGGCTGCCGTGTGCGGTCAAGCTGTGCCCGACCTGTGGCGCCCCTACAGGACAGAGTAGAACTGCCTAGAGGAATTTACTGGGTTGTAGTCACTAGGTCTTCTCTCTCATGGAGCCGTTGCTGGATTCAAGCCCCTGACCTTTAAAGAGTGCTTAGGCATTTTACCACCAGAGCTTCCTGCGAGCTGGAGAGCAGGAAATCATTTTGAATAGGGTGTGATCTTACTGTTCTGAAAACACTCAAGATGATTAGACAGAGGCAGTGGGGATCGCTCCACTCAGACAAAATTTGGGTAAGGCTTTCTAGGCTGCTTAAAGATGAGGACCTATCTGCATTGTGCCATAGCAGAGCTTCAGAAAAATCTGCTGAGTAACTGAAGTACTGCTTCCTAAAACCACGAAGGGATGGATCTCTCTGCTTCCCCAAGGGTAGGGTAGGTATGAATTAAATAGCTCGAATCCTTCTTATCACTTATTTCCGAAGCCTTCCATTATGAATTCTCTCAATTATGTGATTGGAAACCTCCTCTTCTTGCTGGTAATTACCTTTCCTAAGACTACTTAGTCAGATTCCATAATGTATCAGCATTTTCTTACTTTCAGGGTAGTTTTTTATTCTATTTTTCAAGACACAGATTTGTTTGTTTTTTAATCTTAATTTTTAAAAAATCTCTCATGGGTTCTAAACCTTGGCCTCTACCTGCCTCCACCACAGGCTAGAGTGACGTAACTAGTGACTTGAAGTGTGCTGGTGTGTCACTTTATGTGTCTAAATGGATGTGTCATTGCAGTTCAGTGCCATCAAGTTTGTTCCCACTCATGATGACCCTGTGTACAACAGAATGAAATACTGCTCAGTCCTGTGTCGTCCTCACAATTGTTCTTATGTGGTCCAGCCCATCGTTGCAGCCTCTCTGCCAATCCATCATGTCAACGTTCTTCCTCTTCTTTGTTGCCCTGCTGCTTTGCCAAGCATGATTTCCTTCTGCAGGTCTTTCCTGACAACATGTTCAAAGTTCTAACTATAGGCCACTGTGAACTTCTGAGTCTCTAACTGTTTATAGGAGTAGAAAGTCCCATCGTTCTCCCTCAGAGCAGCTGGTAGCTTTGAACTGCTGACCTTGAGAATTATAGCTGACCTCCTAACCACTGCGCCACCAGGGCTCCTCAAAGGACAAGGCAAAATCTAGATGTATGGGAATGCTTGAGCTTCCTGTATCCAATCCACTGCCCTTTGCCATTTATTCCTACTGAAACTCAAGAAAATCTTTCAAAATATCTCTCTGATCATAGGCCTCAGCTGTTATGCCTGAGCCTCTCCTTCTATGACTAGCTCTCTCTGCTTCAGCCACCAACATTTGTTCACGTCCACTTGCTTCCACTTCAAATTCTTTGGATGTGCTGCCCTTTCTCTCTGGCATCTCCCACGGCTGCCTTCACCCTCTTTTGTATTTCCCACCAGAAGTTGTCTCTGGCATCTTCCAGTTTCTGCCTGACTCCTTGATGACAACAATATCATAGAATCATGTTCTTTTTTCTGAGCTCTTATCACAGTGTGTGATGTTGCTTTCATGGTAGGATAAATTAATTAACCAATCTATTATCTTTACCAGACTATGAATTCCCTTGGGGCAGAGACCCTGTTTGGTTTTGTCCACTATTGTATCCCCTACACTTGGTCGAATGCCTGCCGCATGACAGGTCCTCATGAGATATGTTGGATTAAATAATGGAAATAAATAACAAAATTATTATTCCACCATAAGATGCTACAGACACTAACTGAAGGGTATTTAAAACAAGGAGAGAAATGCCGCACTGTCAGCTTTGGGTTTCATTTGAATGTTTAAAGGAGAAGAACAAAGGGATCCTAGAATAGAATAATGCACCATGTAATAAGATTCAGAAAACTTCACAAACATGGAAATATCAACATTTAGACTAACAGAAGACAAAGGCATTAGCAAACTGTGTCCTTAGCACCCCAAGCATATCAATAAGGGATGAGGAACAGGGAGAAGGCTCTTCTCTTATAAGAGGTGAGTAGGGAGGCGCACTGGTGATAAAGGAAATCTTGTGCCTCTGTGACTTCATTTCCATGTGCTTGACCTGTTTTCACATGTTCCGCACTGACTTCTCTGTAAATGGCTGAGCTATCATGAGAATTCTAGTACCTCGGCAAATAGTAATGGAACGAAGCTGCTCCATGAGTAAGCAAATATTGACTTGTCTACCATATGCTGTATGCTGAAAACAAGCGGAAAACAGATGGCGTTTGCCCCTCTCTCTTTGTATGGTAGTTCTGGAGATGCCCATTCATCCGCATTTTCCTTTCAGATTTTGACTCCATGTGCATCAAGATAAAACTGTGCTGCCCAGAATTTTAAAAAAATCATTTTATTGGAGGGCTCATACAACTCCTATCATGATCAATACATGTGTTAATTGTATGCAGAGCACATTTACACATTTGTTGCCACCATCATTCTCGAAGCATCCTCCTTTTACCTAGGCCCCTGATACCAGCTTCCCATATTTCCCCTCCCTCCCCACTCTCCCTGGCCCATGAACCCTTAACAATTTACAAATTGTCATTATTTTGTCGTTATTCACTGTCCAATGTGTCTCTTCATCTACTTCCCCGTTGTCCATACCCCAGAGAGAAGGTCGTATGTAGATCCCAACTATAGGTTTCCCCTTTCTACTCCACTTTCCCTCCACCCTCCTGGCATCACCACTCTTACCCTGGTCCTGAAAGAATCATCTTTCCTGAATTAACCCTGTTTCCGACTCCAGTGTACATGCCCTGATCTAGCTGGATTTGTACAGTAGAATTGGAATCATGATAGTGGGTGGGAGGAAGCATTTAAGAATGAGAGGAAAGTTGCATATTTCATTGTTGTTACACTGTATCTTGATTGGCTCATCTCCTTCCTACCACCCCTCTGTAACGGGATGTTGGTTTGCCTATTGATGGACTTTGGGTCTTCAATCTGTATTCCCCTCATTTATAATGATACAATTTTTAATTCTTTGATGCTGGATACCTGATCCCTTTGACACCTCATCGTCGCACAGGTTGGTGTGCTTCCTTCAAGTGGGCTTTGTTGCTTCTGAGGTAGATGGCCACTTGTTTACTTTCAAGCCTTTATGACCCCATATGCTCTATCTTTTGATAGCCGGGAACCATCAGCTTACTTCACCACATTTGATTATGCACACATTTGTCATCAGTGAACATATTAGGAAGGTGGGCACACAATGATATGATTTTTCATTCTTGAAGTCTGATGACTGGTCCCTTTGACACCTCGTGGTCACACAGGCTGGTGTGCTGCTTCTATGTTGCTTTGTTGCTTCTGAGCTAGATGACTGCTTGTTTACTTTCAAGCCTTTACAACCCCAGATGCTACATCTTTTGGTAGCTGGGCATCATCAGTTTTCTTCACCACTTTTGCTTAGGTACACATTTGTCTTCAGTAATCACATTGGGAAGGTATCATAGAATGTCAATTTAATAGAAGAATGTGTTCTTCTATTGAGGAAGTAATTGAGTGGTGGTCCAATCCCCATCTGCCGTCTTAATACTAACCCTATAAGTGTATGCACATAGATTTATTTTTCCATCGTCATTTATAAATATATTCACCTAAATACATGCTTGTATTTAGACCTCTATAAGTGCACATATAGCAGAGGGTGGCCGGCCTCTATATACTCACAGTCAGGGTTCAACAGGCAGTTGTGCAGCGATAATTATTATTTATTATAACAACGATATAGAAATCATGAGAAAGAGAAAGGAACAATAGGAGTCACACATATATCGTTTCATGGTATATGCTCACCTCTGCCCTGCTAGATGGTCCACATGGAGAGAGAGGCAGGAGAGAGAGAAAGAATTTTTATTATCCCCCTATAAATACCCCTCTCGGGGGGAGGGGATACCTGAGCCCCACTGTTACTCGTCAGTGGAGCGTCACAGGAGAGGGCTGTCTTAACCTCTATATGGTGATAAAAAGAGTGGTCTTAGGGGCTATGTGACTATGTGAAGAGGGGAGTGATAAGGCCAGACTTTGGACATCTATAGTTAGATAAACAGGTGTCAGATTAGGAGCCTTTGACCATGGTTCTCTAATCCCTCCCATAAGCTTCAAAGGAAGGGAGTCATCATCCTTACAGTAGGAGAGTTAGCTTCTGTAAGACAACACAAAGATAATTGGGAGCTTAAGAGAGAATAGCTAACTCAACTTCCATAACAAATGCTGGTGAATAGTCTGCTTAATATTTGGAGCATAATGATTGTGGAAAAGTTCTCTCTTCATCCCACACACATAGATCTATCTTCCTATCATCATATATAAATATATTCACCTAAATACATACCTGTATTCAGACCTCTATAAATGCCTTTTTACACCCCTCCCCCAGTTCTTTCCTGTATTTCCTTTTACTTTCCCATTGTCCCACTATCATGCTCAGTCTCCATTGGATGCCCAGCATTTTTTGGGGGGGAGACATCATTGCCCTCTCGTGGTCATGGGAGTTACCCAGCTTTGCTCCTGGAGAGTTGCCACTGGATTTGAAGCGCCAAGTCCGTGGCCCACAGTCACATACTCAACCACTATGCCACTGGGACTCAGCCCTTGATGCCCAGCATTTTTAATGGCAGCTTTTGAAGAATTAGGTAATATGGCTTTTTCCCCATGGTGCCTCTGAATGGACTCAAATCTTTAGCCTTTTCATGACTATCAGAGGGCACTCTCCTTATTCTTGATTCTATGTCAATTGAACTCAGACACAAATAAATACAGTGTCAAGACATGTACAATAATCATATTAAAGATAATTCAATGAAACTGAAAAAACAAAAAACCACCTTTCCAATTGAGTCAATTCCAACTCATGGTGACCTAGTGTATTTCAGAGCAAAGTTGCATTGCATGTGACTTTTTCAATGGCTGTGGTCTTTAGAAAACATGGCACAGGGGCTTTCTTCCCAGGTGTCTCTGGGTAGATTTGGACTGTCAATTTGTGGTTCATAACCAAATGCTCTGCTTTTTGCTACACCCAGGAACTCCCAACCAAGATCATCTTATTGATAAAGTCAATCGCTTAGTCTTCCTCACTAGAGAGGGATGGTGACAGTGAAACCACATTGAGTCAAAGAGTTTGGCAATATTGCTTCCTCTTGGATATAGAGTGTATGATGTCTTTCTAAACAAAAATGAAAAATAAATGAGACACGCAGCTCTCACTATGTTTCTGGCTTCATCAATTGATTGTAAAAAGAACATTATGAAGGCATAGGGGAAGTAAGGGGAAGCACCAAATTATGCTAATAAACTTTCACAAAATCTCAGGAACTTAACTAAGAAAAGATTCAGTTCTTGTCCACATATTGTCTATGGAGGGCTTGACAGTTCTCTAAGGCACCTCCTTCCAAGCTGTGAACAAAACTGAGTTGTTTTGATTTTGTGGTGGTCATTGTACCGCAATTTCCATATTTCTAGGCAATGTACATACTGGTTGGGCAGGGGTCCCCATTCATCTGCCAGCTTTTCATATTGCAGTGACTTACTTATTATGGTGATACTGGAGGTTATTCTACCAGAATTTCAAATACCAGCAGGGTCACCCATTATGTACAGGTTTCAGAAGAGCTTTCAGATAAGTCAGACTAGGGAGGCTGTCCATGTCTGGAAAATTAGCAACTAAAAACCTTATGAACAGTAGTGGAACATCATAGAATACCAGAATCCTTAAGGTTAGAAGGTACTCAAAATGCCACTAGAAATGAGATTTCTTTTCAAAGTAGAGTAATCTTATTGAGGTGGGTGGAGCAAAGTTTTCAGCATCTTCATCTGATGACAGGGCATGACTCAAAATGAGCAGCAGCCAAAGCAAACATCTATTAATAAACAGAATTTGGAATGTATGAATCATGAATTTTGGAAAATCATAAGCAATCAAAAATTAAATGGAACACATAAAGCTCTATCTCCTATATAATAGTGAGCTGAAAGGAGTTAGTATTGGCCATTTCAAGTCCTATAATATTGTGTTTTACAATTCTGGGAATGACAATTTCAGTGTTGAATAACTCTATTACTGTTGATTTGCATAATTACCAATCAATGAAATCAATTAAAGAGGGAAGATCACTAGTTGGAAAGTGGTACGACAGAAAAGAAGCTGGAGACCATATGATAGAATTTTTCAAGTCTCATGACATCTTTATTGAAAGTATTTTTTTTGTCAGCAAAATCATCTGTAAGGGTGAACATTGCTAAATGGAATTCACAGGAATCAAATTGACTACATCTGAGGAAGAGACAATGAAGAAGGTAAATATCATTAACAAATCAAGGCCAGGGTTTGACTATGCAACAGATCATGAATTGCCCATATACAAGTTCAGATTGAAGATGAAGAAAATGAAAACAAGTCCTGAAGAGTCTTGTTTCACCTGAAACATTTCACCTGAATTTAGAGGTCATTTTGCAAATGGATTTGATTCATTGAGCTCTAATGATCAAAGGCCAGATTAGTTGTGGATGACATCAAGGACATAATACATGAAGAAAACAAAAGGTCATTAAAAATACAGAAAAGAAAGAAAAGACCAAGGGGGTGTCAGAAGAGATTCTAAAACTTTCTCTTGAATGCTGTTGAAAGTATCTAAAGCAAATGAAAACAAAAGAGCTGAACAGAGCATTTCAAAAAATAGCTAGCAAAGTAAAGGAAATCATTATAATAATATGTGAGAAGAACTGGAATTAGAAATGCTTATCTATCTCAGCCTCAAAGAATGGAAGAAAAACATTCAAATGATGAAGGGTTAGATGGTCAAAAAGGAGCCCTGGTGACACCGTAGGATAAGCATTGATTTGCTAAATACAGGTCAGCTGTTTGAAGCTATCAACTACTCTTCAGGAGAAAGATCAAATTATCTATTCCTATAAAGACCTAAAGTCTCAGAACCCCAACATGACAGTTCTATTCTGTCCTATAGAGTCATTATGATTTGAAATACAACCAAAAGCAATGCATTTTCTTTTAGTCATCAGAATATTGAGTGATTTAAGAAAGAAGCATCAGCTAACAAGGAAAGAATACAGAGTGACTGTGTACTGGCCTACATTCAACCATTTTACGAGGCAGTATATGATGAAGAACAGATCGTTTTGAAGGAAGAAGTCCAAGGTGCAGAAATGAGACTCAAGGAATTGATGGAATACTGTATTAGTCTGGGTAGATTAGAGAAACAAACCCATAGAAACTCACAAGCACATAGGGAAAAAGTTTATATACAAGAGCATTTGAACATTGAGAAAACATCCCAACTCAGCCCAGTCCAATTCTTTAAGACTAATATTAGCCTATATGTTCAATAGCAATATGCAAAGTCCTTGTCTGATTCACAAAACACATGTACTGATACCAAGTCCAGGAGAGTCACAGGTCAGTGGGTGGGAAGTCTTGTGGATCCAGGGTTGTTGTTAGCATCTTAGCACTGGCAAGGGTCTCCAGAAATGTTTCCCCAAGAGTGAGCCTGCTTCTTGCTCCAGTGAGCTATTTATCTCCTTAGTGCTACCAAATGAAGTCATCATTTGCATCAAGCTGCAAACTGATTGACAATCTAAACTCCACCCTTTCTTGTTCCTCTCAAGTTGACAACGACTGCCAGAAGAACAAACAAATCTGTCTTGGTAGAAACACAGCTAGAATGCTCCTTAAAAGTGAAGATGGGATTCCGTTAGTTCTTTAATGCTTCCTTTCCCCTTCCCCTGACTATCATGACCTCAATTTTATCTTACAAATCTGACTATACCAGAACATGTACACTGTTATGTACAAGAGTTCACAACACAGGGAATCCAGGTCCCCTCAGGACCAATAATGAGAACAGTGATACCAGGAGAGTAAGGGGAAGGTGGAGGGAGAAAGGGGGATTGATCACAACGATCGACAGATAAACTCCCCTCCCCCCACAGTGGGACAAAAAACAGGAAAGTGGGTGAAGGGAGAAAGAGGATGATGCAAGCTATGAAAATAGTATGAACTTATAATTTATCAAGGGTTCATGAGGGAGGGTGGGAAAAATGAGCTGATATCAAGGGCTCAAGTAGAAAGAAAAGGCTTTGAAAATGATGACAGCAGCATATGTACAAATATGCTTGATACAATGGATGGATGTATGGGTTGGGATAAGAGTGTTAGAGCCCCTAATAAAATGATCAAGAAAAACAAAACAGAACAGACAAAACAAAACAAAAAAAGCCAGAAGCAGAAAAAAATAAGTGAAGAAAAAGACTTCCTCTCATCTTCTCTGGGAATGTGACGAGGGGGACCAGAGCTTGAAGGAGCTTACTGTGCTTAGTAAAGTGGAGGGAACCCTACACTAGGTGAATTGACACAACGGCTGAACAACTGTCTGAAACATAACCATCGTGAAAATGGTGCAGGGCTGGGCAGTGTTTTGTTCTTTTGCATATCAGGAAGCTATGTGTCAGGGTCTATTCGATGGCACTTAACAACAGGGCAAATGACAAGTATGTCAGCACTTATTACCTCAACCTGGGAGTGAGTTATGTAACTTTTGTTCATTGTTATCTGTGCATAATTAGCCATATGACTACCTAATTGCCAGAGGACTGCCAAGTGTTGACCTTATGTGCTCAGGTAAGAGGGCAAATGGACAATGGAGAGCACTAGGGTATCTATCATGCAGGTACCATATTTAAAGCACAAATAGAAACATACTATCTCACTGTCATTGAATTGTTTCTGACTGACTCAGTGGCTCTGTTGGACAAGGTAAACTGGCCCCTGTGAATTTATATGACTGCAACTCTTTACAGGAGTAGAAAGTCTTGTCTTTTTCCCATGGAGTGACTGGTGGATTCAAACTGCTGACCTTGAGGTTAGCAGCTTAACACATAACTACAATGCCACCAGGAAAGTATACATGAGTATGATTCTCTGGGTCTCAGAATCTGGAGCTGTGAATCTCAAGTTTTACTGTGCCTAGCAGTAAGATTGCTTTAAAATGTGATACCCAATTTCAAAGCAAACTGAAATCAGATTGGAGTTATACCGTGTAATCTGAAGCTTTTGCCACTCCTGGGAAAGAGGATTACCTAGTATGGGAGGGTAAATTGTGTTAGTTTGGGTAGACTGGAGAAAAAAATCCAAGGATACACATATGTGTATAAGGAAGAAATTTGTATACATGAGGAAATAAACATTGAGAAAACATTCCATTTCAGACCAGACCAAGTCCATAAGTCTGATATTAACCCATATGTCAGATAGCAATCTATAAAGTCCTCTTTAGTCTCACAAAAAGCATGCAAAGATGCTGAATAAAGAAGATGACAGGTCAGTGGGTAGAAAGTCTTTGATTCCAGGGATGATGTTTGCATCTTAGTGCTGGCAGGGGTCTCCATGTGAATATTTCAGTTCCCAAGACTGCATAAGGTCAGGTCCATGTGGCTTCTCTTCAGGGATATTTCTCCGGAAGTGAGGAGAGAGAGAGAGAGAGAGAGAGAGAGAGAGAGAGAGAGAGAGAGAGAGAGAGAGAGTCTTTTGTCTCCAAGAAGGAAGTACCAGAATTCTCAGGAGAAGGCCATGCCCACACATGCGCCTCACTGGCTATGGTCCCATTGACAGACTAGACTCTACCCCTACACTGTTAATCCTCAAAATAACAAATGATTATATATCTATCACAGACCACCCCTTGTCAATTTGACACTTTATAAAATTCTGTAACCATATATAATCTTCAAACAAACAATAATTAAATCATATCTGTACTTAACAGGATAATGTTAAATGCATAAAATTCAACATGTGCCACCCTCATTTAAACATAACATTTTATAACAAAACAAAAATATCCTATGCCTAACAATTGCAGTTAAGTAATATCTACACCTGGATCCTATAATCCTATGAATATATTCCCTCACCTATAAAAGCTTGTAAGCCAACAACTTCATGTCTTTATCCCCCCAGTTTGGGTATCCAATTTCTATATTGTCCACTTACATCAACCCAGTGCTCTGAGGAGACAATCATATTTTTCAACATGAAATATCTCCATTCCAGTTGGAATCTTGTGAAATCTGCATCCATAAGCAAAATCAAATCAGGATAGGTCAACCATAAAATCAACAGCTATATGCACCAGTTCATAGGCTCCAATATCTTCTCTTCATCTGGTTGGGTTATGGTCTACTCAATTTCACCTCATTAGGATGTTCATTGGTTGCTTTGTCTTTGACCATGGCTCCATCGCAAATTCTCAAGAAGTTTAGCCCTTGTGCTAGATCATGACCTCCAGACCAGTCAACCTGCTCTCATCTTCTTTTCTTTCTTGTAAACGAGGTCCATGAATGTCAGTGGCCAGATACAACCCATCTCTCTATTGCTGCATTTCTCCCACTTCCACTCAACAAGTGGATCCAGTTGGTTACCTAGCAAGCATTTCAGCCTGCCCACAGGTTTCCTTTAACATTTAGTCTCAGAGAGGAGGTTTATTCATGGTTCCAGATTTTTTTTTTTTTTTGCTTTTGACAACAAAGAGTTTCTTATTTCTCTTCAGTGTGTTGATCTTGCCCCTAAGCAGGTCTTTGGAATGCAAATATCCTGAGTACTCCATATACTGGGTGGAGTTTATCTCCTCAGAACCTTTTTCCCAGGCATGGACTAAACCCATCTACAGACCAAATAAATGGCTTAAGGCAAGCGGACTTACAGGCTCTCTCTTTTCATGCTTCCCAATATAATTTCTATACATCCTTTTATCTGCATAAGAAGCATAATAAATAAGTATAAACAAAGCAGAATCAGATACTAAACTCAATTCTTAAAATAGTCAAGTTCAATACTTATTTAGCTTACTTTAATCCTTATCTAGTCTGTTGATACAAAAATATGGGATTAGGCTTCTGAAGGCATAAAAACAGATCCAGGCTTTCTGTCAGCTGATTTTATTAAGCAGAATGGTTTCTGAGAAATTCAAATGACAATCTCTATCCCTGAGCTCAAAATATACATCAACACCCGGTGGCATAGCGGTTGTATGCGGGACTGCAGCCCATAGGGTTGGTGGTTCAAATCCAGCAGCAGCTCTCCAGGAGCAAAACTGGGTCTCCCACTCCCACCAGTGGGCAGTGATGCCCACAAAAATATGTACATCAACAATATTCATTTTTGCCATTTCATACAGGGATAACCAAAGACAGCATCCAAATAAAACAATCAACATTTTAACTTCCCATATTGTTTTCAGAGAATAACTCAGTAAACTGCAAGGATATATCTGACTTCTGGCTAGTCAAAGAAGAAACAGTACTATGAGGCAGAAGTCAAACAAACATCTGCTCTCCATTTTTATGATCTGTTTCTCCAGAACCCCACTCTCAAGGTACCCCACTCTCAATAGCTACTCAGACTAACACAGGAAGGTAAATCAAAACCAAATTCACTGTCATCAAGTTGATTCTGTCTCAATAATAGGGCGACTAAGAACCAAGAGGGAATCTATTAGCTAGAACATCAGAAATTCAGAGGGAAATACCAGAAAACAAAGAGAATGGGAATTATACATATGTATATGTATAATACATATACACATATGACAAATACTGTCATAAGATCATCTAGAATGAGAGTAGAAGAGCTAATTATGTTTAGATGACCCAGAGTTATCAATAATCTTAGCAAAAGGCTGAGTATACCAAATGTAGAGGTCATGCGGACTGGGTGGGGGAGAATCTTGCTGAAGCACATGCAACTTCCCACCCAATAAGTCATGTAGTGTGGGCAGCGATCCTGAGAGAACAAAGGGAGTGTGAGATAACCCAATGCAAAAAATGAATGCCTTCCTGCCGCTCCAAGACCTAGATGAGGAGCATGGGAAATTCCTACCACCTCCCTGCTACCTGCTTTCTCTGAGTCACCCCCTCCACCTTATGATCCCTGCCCTCTCTGTTCTCAAAGATTTCAGGACATGGTCGCCAAAGCAGTGCAAAAAAAATGACATCATGATTGCTTCTACCAAAGATTCTTCCTTAGACATGGAGAAACAACTTTTGTAGACCAAGTTCCATTTGCATCTCCCTTTGGCTTAATAGCTACAAGATCTTTGAAAGAAGAGAAAGTGAGGTCTTAGCATATTCTGGAATGCCTGGATGGCGACATTGAAGAACAAAAAAGAGTGAAAAGACAGCAAAACCATTCACGGTTCTGAAGTAGCTTATTTGATCTATTGAAGCTTGGAAATAAAAGCAAAATATCCAAAAGTCACTGTAATCTAAAGTTGCAGCTCTTTAAAACAAGAACATATGAAAATCACAATGCTGTTATATCCTAAAACAGTTGTGAAGAAATCTGAAAATTTGGTAACCCACTTAGTCATTTTCATTACAATAGTTTATTTCAAGGACTTTTCCCAGAAATAACTTGCAAGAACAAACCTCTTTGGTAGGCTTTATCCCCTTCATATTAACATTTATTATTATAGAGCGATGATTTATCTTGCAGACATTTAGGTGAATAGCTCTGTCTCCTAATTAAAATAAAGATTTTATAGCACATGTGGGAAAAATAATTATCTTGGTGAGAGCCATCTTAGAACAATTGGAGACCAATCCTTAGACTTTACTGAAAAGGCAGTGGGAAATAAAGAATTCATTCAGACCACTCTGAGGAAAGTTGGGTTTAAAGAAGAGATAAGTGATAGTTGAAGGGCAATCGCATAAAAAGATTTTTAACAGATTAATTCTAACAGGAGCCACCAATGGAGGGAGAGACATTTAAAAGAGATGAGAAGTCATCGACTGAATTTCTTAAAAGTTGGAAGGTAAAGACGATAGAGAATTAGGACTGATTTACTTCAGCTTGCCAGAAGGAAGTCTTTCTTCTCCACAAGAGAGAGAGGGACAAAAGGATGGCTATAGATTGTCACCTTTGTCCTTACTGTTAGGTGTCCTCAAGTAGCTTCTGACTCATAACGTGGACGTCATTCGGCATCAGTGCCCATTCTTTCGCCATCTTCACATTGCTGCTATGTGTGAGTCCATTGTTACAATCATGTTACAATCATTGTTACAATCATGTGTCACTTCAACATATCTTCCTTTTGCACCAGGGTACTGGTCCCACCTGGACAAGCTAGGGTAGTATAGTCACAATGTGTTGGGCTGTTAACTTCAAGGTCAGCAGTTTGAAATTACCAGCTGTTCCAAGGGAGAGAGATGGGGCTTCCTATGCCTATAAAAGTTTACAATCTCACAAGTCCACAGGGGGCAGTTCTCCCTTCTTCTGTAGGGCTGCTTTGAATTGGCATCAACCAGTGTCAGTGTTTGTTTTTGGGGTTTCGGTCCCACCTGATAACATGCCCAAAGTACATGGGACCCAATCTCATCATTCCCATTTCTGAGATGCACTCTGATAGTACTTTTTCTAAGACATACTTGTACATTCTTGTAGCAGTTCATGTTATGGTAACTATTCTTTATCACCACTAAAATTCTAAGACGTTCATTCTTCTTCCCTCTTGTATATTCACTGACCAGTATTGATACAAATATGGCTTGGATCCTGTGAACCTTTCCCTCAGAGAGACATCTTGCTTGATAATATTTTCAATGTTATTTGAGTCGCTGATTGTTGCTTATATGAGCATCGATTGTGGACTCAAACAAAATAAAGTCACGGGCAACTAACCTCTTTTCTCTCTTTCCTACAATGTTCTATTTGGGCCAACTATGAAGATTTTTGTTTGCTTTATGTTAGGCATATTCCATATTAAATGTTACAGTCATTTATTTCTTTGCTTCCCTCAGCCTTGTGACATATGTATAGCTTGGTTTGCTAATTAATGAGTAAGAATGGTGAAAGCTCATCCACATCACTCCTGATTTTAAAGCACTCAGTATCTTTTCTGTTTGAACGACTGCCTCTTGGTCAATGCGCAGGTCTGCATGAGCACAATTGTGAGTTCTAGAACCCCTGTTCTTCACGATGGTTTCCATAATTTGTATTGATTCATACAATTAAATGTCTTTGCATAGTCAACGAAACACAGACAAACATCTCTCTGGTATACTTTGATTTTATCTAAGATCCACCTGATGTTAACAACGATCTCTCTCATTCTACATCCTCTTCTGAATCAATCTTGAGTTTATGGCGATTCCTTCTAGATGTTCTGCTGCAATACTTCTTCCATTTTTTCCAGAAAATTACTTGCATGCGATATTAATGATAGTATTCAACCAATTTCTCATTCTGTTGGATCATTCTTCTTTAGAGGGCATGAATATGGATTTCTTTCAGTCAATTGGCCATCTTAGTATAGGGCACTGAGAACTTCCAGCTCTGCATTGGGTATTTTTTAAACATTTCAATATGTGTATATTGTTGTATAGTTAGATTTAATATCAATTTGGATTCTCTCATGATATGATGTCACATGGTGTGGTCAACCCCACCAGGGCATCTTCTGTGAAACAGTCAAGTAGTCAAGTAATTGTGGCAAGAATAACTTGGAGCACCAACTCCTTAATCTGGTCACAGTCTTGATACAGATGAGGAGGTTTTATATGGGGTGTGGCCCCCTCTTGGTATGGATTGACAATGTACAAAAATTGTCTTATGTCTACTGCTAGATTTAATACTCACATCTGGTTCATGGACCTTGGCCTCTTCCTCCATGGGCCAGGAAGCCAACCAGCTGCTTTCAAGTCTTAGAGTCTCATAGACTTCTCTGTTCTTTTTCACAATCTCCTCTTTTCTCAGCTTGGCTCCTTTGTTCTGTCTCATGGTCTCCATGTTGCAACCTCTGGTGACTCTGGTCTCAGCACCCACCTCTTCAGACAGAGATCTCAAATACACTCCACGGATGGTCTTTTTTCATTGATCCTTGAATCTTTCTCTGTGTTTCCAAGATGATTTTTATGCATGGAGAAATGGATTTGAGATGTGATTTTTGTTTTTCATAACTTCAAAGAAATAAAGAATGATGATTTGGTTGACCATCTTTAGTAAGGTGGAGACCGAATACATCCCACCTCAATATTGCTTATTAGCATATCAAAGAACTTCCTCTGATATGGATCTATAACCACAGGCACAGAAGTTAGAATTTATAATACATCACATTAGGAATTCTGACTAGAGGTTCCATATTAAGTAATTGAGTACATCTCAGGTTACCCCCAGAGTCTTATAGTTATCAGCTCATTCATATTTAAGGAATTAACTTTGTTATTCTTTCATTTATACCTTTTACAATTGCAGTGTTTACAAACATCATTAATCCTGTTGAAAAAACACACGATGTTTGATCTGATCAACATCTTTCCCATAACCATCAGTAAAAGAAAATTATTCAGTGTGGATCCTCCTTTGTTTTACTTATTTTAAGATTAATCATACTCATGAGACTTTATGTCAGCCACTTCATGCTTTTATCTCTCCCTATATCGCTACAACTTCTGAATTACCCATTCCTATCAATGTAATATCCTAAGCAGACATATACATTTGTTAATATGAACAGTCTTTACTCCAATTGGAATTTTGAACTTATGGAACCTGCATCCATAAGCACACTCCAGTATAGAGCAAGACATCCATCAAAACTGAAACAATATACATGCTCACAGGGTCAATATTTTTCTATTTTCATTTGATTGGTTCTGGTCACCTCAATCCCAGCCATCTGTGTTAGTCTGGATGGAATAAATTTCTCACATTCAGAGAAACTAATATGTGTATAAGAAAGAGTTTTATATAAAAGAGTAATTGTATATTAAAAAATCCAAACCCAGTCTAAATTATGTCCACAAATTCCATATTAGCACATATGTTCAATACCAGTCTATAAATTCCTCTTCACACTCACACAAGTCATGCAATGGCACCAAGTGCCAGAAGATGACAGGCTAGGGGTTGGTAATTCTATGGATCCAATGGTGGTGGAATCATCTCAGTGTTGACATGGGTCTCCATGTGTATCCTTCAATTCCAAGGCTCTGACTACCATCAGCATAGCACCACATGGTTAGTCAATAGAATGTGCATCAGAGAGAGTGTGTCTGGATTGCAGGAAGCTATTTATCTCCATTGCATCTCCAAATGACGTCAGCAAGCTATGACCTGATTAACAGTTTAAACTCCACCCCTTCACTCTTCATAATCTCACATTGATACCAGATTATGTAACTACCACACCACCATTCAAAGTTGGTCAAATGTGTACGAGTAGAAAGCTCAGAAGTTCACACCTACTTCCCTGCAATTCACATCATCTGCTCCTTCACATAGTCCCATTAGCCTTCATTATCTAGTGCTAGGTCATACTTGTAGACTTAGTAGCTACACAACTCTAAATGTCATACTAGTCCAGCCCTCTTTCCTCTCTAGTCTCTGTGGACCAGGTCAATAGGCATACATGGAATTTTTTCCAAGCTCTTCATTGCTGCATTCCCCCCACTCCCATCTACAACTGGATCCAGGTGGTCATACAGCAAATATCGAAGTCTGCTCACAGGCTCCCTTGACCTTTCAGTCCAAGAAGGAGGTCTTCTCTGAAGGGCACTGACTATTTCAGTCTAGGTACCTCTGAATGGAAAATGCTTGCTTTCTTTTCTTTTTTGTGGGCATCACTTTCTTAAAATTCAAATCTAGCACTAACATTCTGGATGGGGCTTCGACCACCTAAGCCGCTTATGCTACATTGCCATGAAACAAAAATCCTACTGCTTCTCGGCGGTTTCCAGTCCCCCTTTTAGTGACTCCAAGCAGGTATAGGCTGAAGGCTGGTTTACAAGCTCTTCTCAATCATGATTCACATATTCATTTCTCTTATGCATGTATGATATTTTACATACTAGATTTGGGAAACCAATGTCCAAAATACACTCAACTAGAAATCATGTCTTAAATACAATCTTTTTTTTTTAATAACCGACTCAATTTCAATATTCTCTTCTCCAGACTATCTCATTGATATGCATATGGTCCTCACAGAGTGTATCTAATTGGCCTTGGTCAGAAGTGGTTTTTCTCCCCTAAGCTTCGGCTTAATATCCTATATATTCCTTTCAGCAATCACAAGTAATGATAAGCAAAGAAAACTTTTAAGAATTAGATATTTCATTTTCTTTCTTTGACAGACCTACACTCTTCCATGAATCTGGAACCATCGCGACAAATCCCACACTCCTAACACCAACAGCAAAACCAATATGGGGTGTTAGCATATCTGATTTCCTCTACCTTCCTATTGCCACAACACAGAGGTAAGACAAGACTGGCCTTTTCATCATTCATTACCCATTCTGACATCATTCTACTTCACTGAAGTGGGCACACAGAACTCATAATTATGGGAGTCTATCAGGGTTTATTAAGGTAATAGGTTACCACAAATCAGAGCAATAAACAGTAAGGGTACAATAATTGACTCATAGCTGTCCGTCTTCTTAGGCAGCAGCCAAGTCTCTCTCTGGTCTTCAGCCTCTTGGCCGTGTGATCCCTTCGTCTCTGCGTCCGTAGGCGGCAGGATCCATTCCTATGCTTTGCTACAGAGTCTCATAATCTCAGCACCGCTTCTCTGCTGCATCTCATAGTAAGTGTCAATTGTTTTTAAAGCTTTAGAGCAACTATTTAAGCTGAAACTATTGGTCTTTAATCATCAGGACCAATGAAGAGTGATGAAATTGAAAGAAACGACAAAACAGTGCAAAGGACTGATGGATCATGAAAATATCAGTCTCCATAATATTGAGAGTAGATCCACTGGATAGTGCCCTGTTACCACTGTCAGTTGGTCTGCAAGGGATAGGAGAATATTCTGAATAGAGAGGGGGAAAGTGTGAAACAAGGTAAACAAGGCTTTCCAGTTGGGTAGAAAATGGTGGGACCCCCATGACTATGACCCTTAATCTTCCTTCAGGTCTTGAACTGAACTCACATCTGATGCTCAATTTTTCACCAACCAATAGACACATATATAGGATGAACAATGACATAATAAGGTATGCATATCTTATAATAATCAGACTACATAATTAAGATAACAATGCAGCAGTTACCTAAGGACAAAGTTCAAAAGAGCTATGAAAGAAGGAGAAATAGCCAGAAGATACAGTGGAAGTAGGGTAAGAGGTGATACATTGAGGGGATTACAGCGAGTGAGATGAAACGAGATATGTATGACTTGTTGAGTGTAAAACTGATGATGTGCTTTGTAAATCCTAACTCAGTTCATAATAAAAAGGGGGAAGGGAGAAACAAGTACATTTATGGTTCTTATAAATTCTTAGTTCACAGTTTAGATTATATTTCCTCAGAAAAGACATCCTGGCTACCTTGTTAAGTTAGGCTTATCATACCTAAGTATATGTTATGTTGGATGATGCACTTCCTGTGCATTGTAGTGAGACTATATAATAAAAAATTTGCCAACATATTATTTTTTCTTTATAAAATTCAATGACATTGATTATTTTATTGTGTTGTGCTATCAGTACCACTATCCATTTTCAAATTAATCCATCACTCTTAACAGAAACCCAGGGCCCCTAATCAATGACCCCCTTCATTCACCTCTCCTCCACCCCAGGTGAACTTCCTGGGCATTTTGGATGATATACATTTGCATATTTCATATATAAATGGGATCATAAAATATTTGACTTTTGATGACTGGCTTACTTCTCTCAGCATAAGGGCTTCAAGATCTCATCCATATTGTGACATGCATGAGGATTTTTTATCTCTCTGTGACTGGTACATAGCACATTTGTACCTTATTTTGCTAATGCAGTTGTTTGTTGGTGGATCATTGATTGGTAGCTTCCACTTTGGGGATGTTGTGAATAGTAAGGCCACTAGTGTATCTCATTTCTAATTTAATGCATGCCTACCCCACAAAATTGTCAGCATTATCATGGTGATGGCCACACCTATCCTGCGCACTGCTTAACTTTCAGATGGCAGGAAAGGAGTCTATAATTTTTTCCCACTACTTGTCTGTCAGTTGGTCTTACGGGGTGGCTTGTATGTTGCTGTGAAACTGTGACACTGTCACTGATATTCCATATGCTAGCAGGTTCGGTCAAAACAAACAGGTTTCAACAGAGCTTCCAAACTAAGAACACACTAGGAGGAAGAGATAGGCTGTCTGTGTTAGAGAAATTAGCCCCTGAAAACCTTATGGAAAGCATGTGAGAGTTGGATGAATAAGAAAGACCAAAGAAGAATAATTGCATCTGAATTATGGTGCTGGTGAAGAACACTTAAAATACTATGGATGGCCAGAAGAACAAACAGATCTATCTTTGAAGAAATATAGCCAGAATGCTCCTTAGAGGCAAGAATGGAAATCCATTAACTCAAGAACTTTGGACATAGTACAGGAGAGATCAGTCCCTGGAAAAGGAAGGACATCATGCTGGACAAAAGAGGAATACCTTTGAGATGCATCGACACCATCCATGGCTGCAGCAATGAGCCGGAACCTGAGAACAATTGTGAGGATGGTGCAGGATAGAGCAGTGCTTCATTCTGAGGTATATATGCTTTCTAGGGCTTGGAACTGCTTTGACAGCACCGAATCACAACAACTTCCAGCCCCTGGTGTATTAGGAGAGGACAGAAGCCGGAGAATCTCGTGGTTCCTGAAGGAAACTGCCCACACGCACTAGGCTTGTTTGGATGCTGTCTTCAGGGTTGTTTGTGCTGTACCTCCCTACATGTAGAGATCACCCAAACAGCATTGATGCAAAAGTCCGTGGAATTGCTGCTTCCAGGCAGAAGAGATTGCAATATAAGGTGATAACCAAACCGAGTGTTTTGGGTATTATCAAGCATAATTATTCTGTTTGTAGTTTAGAGTTGTTTGAAGTTCAAAATTACTTAATTATAAAACTCTAGTGTGTTTTCAAATGACTTCAGGGACTGGAAAAGAAAAAGCTTCTTTCATGAGATTTTTCAAAGGGATGTGTCTTCGTAAGAAAACATCACAACGCACCAGTAACTATTCTGCCCCAAGGAAGCAAGGCTAATGTTTACAGTCAGAAATCTGCTGTTCCTTCAGTCTATACAGAATGATCATTGTTATATAGTTGCAGTGTGGTTGGTTTGTGTGTGCTACAAGATAATAATAATAATACCCAAAAGTTGACATTCTGTTTTAGATTTTATGGGTTTTACAGTCTTTAAGACCACTATTCACCTCTTCCATGGTAATTCCAATGCAAACACAGAAAATACTTAAATGTTTGGGCCTGGTGGTTGCTTTCATTTTGGAGTAATGGGTAATGTATGGTTACAAAAAACATCTCACAGTTCTCATGGAATGGGAGTCATCTTAGTTGGGTCCTCTGTTAAGGACTTCACAAGTCTACAGTGGTAGTTACATAATCTGGTGGCAATTTGTGGAAAGGTGGAGTTTAGCCTGTCAATCATGTCATTGCTTGATGACCTCATTTGGAGGCGCTAAGGATATAAATTGGAGGCAGGAGACAGGCACACTCCCTGTGAGACTCTCTAAGGACCATGCACAGTTCCTGCGAGATGTTCTTGTTGACAACCTACATAGAGGCAGGCTGATGGCAGCCAGAATCTCAGAGCTGGAGAAGCCACCGGGAGACCCCTGTCCCCACTGAGATGCTTCCACTGTCACTGGGCCCACAAGACTTTGTATCCACTTCCTGCATTCAACGCCATTGCATGTGTTGCCTGCATGCAATGTAAAGTTCTAAAGAGGACTTTATAGAATGGTATCAGCCATATGGGCTGATGTCAAACTTATGGACTTGATTTGGACTGCGATGGGATGCTTTCTCAATATTCAACTGCTCCTGAATATAAAGTTCTTTGTTTGTTTGTTTGTTTTTGGGGGGGGCAACACTGCCCTCTGGTGGTCGTGGGAGCTACCCAGTGCTGCTCCTGAGAGCTGCCGCTGGAAGAAAGTTGTTTCTTATACACATATTAGTGTTCATGAGTTTGTTTCTCTAATCCACCCAGACTAACACACCTTACACCAGTTGTCAATTTGTTGCACTGTGGTGGATTAGAAGACAAGGACGAAGGAAGAGGCAGTCATTGAAATCTATATAACTAGCAGCAGACTTTGTCAAATGTAGGCTGGACGATAAACCCCTCAGATTGAAAGTCCTTTGAAATACAACTGGTGAAGAGATGCCCCCTCAGAGTTAAGTTGACCTTAAAAGTATGGGTGGATGGAGTGAAACTTTAGGCCCCTTCATTTGCTGATGGGCTACAACTAAAAATGAGAAGAACCAGCTGCAAATACCCACTAGTAATCACAACTGGGAATACCTGAAGAACATTCTAAATGTATCTAAAGAGTAAAGAACTGAAGAAAAATCAGGCCTTGAGTAACATTATTGAAGGATTCTATGGACAAAATATTGGATCTTATTTGAAGGAAGATAGAAGGAATACTCAAAGTCCTTGTACCAAAAAAAGAAATGGCTGATGTTCAATCATTACAGGATGTCGTAAACGATCACTATGAATGCAGTTCGGGGTGAAGAAAACAAATTCCTACAACTGGATATATTGGCAAAATCATAATAAAGCGAGACAAGAGGAAAGTTGGGAACAATTCCATTTTACTTAGATTCCATGCAAAACTATTGGAAGCAGTAGTCAAGAGGTCAAAGGGCACATTGTATCGGGCAAATGTGCTTCTCAAAGACGTCTCTAAATCATTTAGGAACAAGGATGTCACTTTTATGACTAAGCTATGCTTGCCTCAAGCCATGATATGTTTAGTAACCTTCTATGTCTGTAAAGTGAAGTCAAACCTGGGCTTTGTGAGCAGTGACAGTCTTGGAAACCCTCAGGAGGTCCCTGTGAGGCAGCATTGACTTGATGGCAGTGAGTCGGACTTGGAGGCCTCTACTAATTGGACAATGATTAATGACAATTTCAGAAGAATCTGTGCATTTGAATTATGGTGTTAGCAAAGGCTATTGGAGATACCATGAGCTTCCCAAAGGATAAACAAATGTGTCTTTGAAAAAGTACAGCTAGGACGCGCCTTAGAAGGAAAGAAAGTGAAGCTTCATCTCATGTACTTTGGACATGCTATGTATCAGGAGTGACCAGACCCTGGTCTCTGGACAAGGTCATCATGTGCTGTGAAGTACAGAGTTATAAAAAAAAAAAAAAGACGGATTCTCATAGGGGCTGCCACAATGGGCTCAAATGTAACTATTGTTCGTGAGGAGCAGGACTGAGCAGTGCGTCCTTCTAGAGACACGGGGTCACTATGAGTAGGACATGCCTCAATGGCGCCTCACAGCTACAATAACCATCAGGGGCTTGGTTGGGGTCACTATCCCATCTGGCACTTGAGATCCTTTCCGATGCTCACGTGCTTGTTGGCAGAGTTATTTTTCAAGCATTTTGAAAACTAAAAAAAAAATCTTCTGACAACTTACTCCTGCAAGATCAGCAGAAAAGTGTCTCCTTCTGAGCATAGGAAGGGTTCTGCCAGGTAGGGCGGCCGCCCCAAGGGTGATTTTCCTTTGATTAGCTTACGGTCAACTGCGCAGGCCCTTTTCATGTTGCGACTGGTTGTTTCTCAGTCTCATCAAGTGTGCTCTGACTCTGCGCTCCTGCGTGTAGCAGAAGGAAAATTGACTGGATCTTCCATCCTCACAATTGTTACGAGACTGAAGCCTGTGACTGTAACCGCCTTGTCAGTCTTTTTCATTGAGGGTCTTCCTCTTTTTTTGCAGAACCTCTCTTTCACCAAGCTCGTCCTTTGACAGTAATTGGTCCTTCTTATTAATATGCTCCAAATGAGTGAGGTGATGTCTCATCACCCTCATGTCTCAGGAGCATCCTGGCTGTACTTCCTCCAAGACTGATTTTTTTTTCACCATCCATGGTGCTGTCAATACTCTTCTTCAATACCACAATTTGAATGAGTTCTGTTTTATTTTTTCAATGTCTCGTTTTGTATATGTGTCAGAGTCAATTGAAATCTTGTGGCTTGGGTGGCAGGTATACATTAATGTTCATAGTGCTTTCTTTTATTTATTTATTTATTTATTTTATTTTTAAAGAACTGTTTAGCTCAGATTTGCTCAATGATATACATTCATTCACTGATTGACTGGTATCCCCAATGGCATTGATTATTGATCTAAAAAGAATGACATCCCTGACAGCTTCAATGTCTTCAACATTAATCATGCTTTTGTTTATTCACCCACTTGTAAGGATTTCTATGGTTATGTTCAGCTGTACTGCACACCAAGGGCTGTAGTCTTTGACCCTCATAAATAAGTACTTCAAGTCATCCTCATTTTTAGCAACCAAGGTTGTATCACCTGCACACTTCAGGTTATTAATTAGCTATTGCTATTTAAATTTTAAAATTTTTAATTCATTTTTTTAAGTTTTCACTTTATTTATCCGAGTTCATGGTCACAGGATTGATATCCCTTCATATGTACAGTTCCAAACCACTCAGGAAATTTCACAGGGCCTATACATTAAGGTGTGGGACACTTGGGGACTGTTATGGATTGAAGTGTGTGTATCCACAAAATGAAAATTCTGATTAAAAGGAGTGTTCTCTTATGCTAATGATATCATACCAGATTATTAAGGGTAGGTTATTAAGCTAATCACATCTGAGTTACGGAATGAGCAGAGTAGACACAGAGACATGCACAGGAGGAGGAGAGACCCCAAGAATCACCAAACAACACTAAGGACCATGGAGGAGTACTGGAAAAGAACAACCTCTTCTCAGAGGCACACTGTGAACTGGATGATTTGGTTTGGCCCTTCTAGCCAGAGTCCTTTTGACTCCCACCAAATGACTGGGTGGAGACATGCAAATCAGGTGTATGCTGATCTAAGAAGATCAGTCCTTTTTGCCATTCTGCTAGACTTAAAACAGTGAGTCATTTCAGAAGTGGGAATGGGAGACCTTGCAGCCATTAAGAAAGAAAAAAAGAGTAAAGTGTGCTTAGGCCTCTACAATCCCTTCATGCTGAACCTCCTCTGAACAATAGAGAGGGGGAGGGAAGTGAGAGAAATGGTGGGCAAATGGCAATTGCAGCAGCAGCAGTGCCAAGTGGCAGAACATCAAGTTCCAGATCCATGGCAGGAGCACAGCTGTGTGTCTTGGTTCAGGGACTCACTGGCAGAGTAGGTTGCTTCTGGGCACATAATCTGGAGAGGTGGGTTACTGATCCAGAACTAAGCCTGACACCTTCAGGCTGAAACTAATGGTGGAGTGTCATGCCTTTGGACAGTATTGGCAGCACTAAAGGACCTTTGTCACATTGTCAGAGCAGGGAAGAGACCAAGGTGCCCTCTGAAGGGTTTAACAGGTATGTTAACAATGGAGTGTGAGGGCAAAATTGAGCTGCTGGCATGACTGAAAAGAGACCATTTCTGACTGAAGACCTGCTGGATACCAACCATTTCTAATCCTGAATTGTAACCTGATAACTTCTCTATTGAACTCATAATTATAGGAGTCTTGTCTGTGAGTTCTGTGTGACCATGGCAACAGATGTTGGCATAAGAGAATGCTGGGGGAGGGAGGATTGTTGTCGCAGTTAATGAAGAAGGTTGCAGCGTGAGGTATGTCTCACTTCCACATCACAGGGATCTGCCTGGGGTGGGGATAAAAGGTGGTTATCCTCCTTTCCCTTGTGAAACCAGAGGTCATATGCCACCCCATGCATTCTTTGTGCCAACTCTTAGCCTCTGAATGGAGATAAAATAAATTATTGTCCTTTGTTGGTGAATAGGGTGGCAGCTTTGGGTTCATGACACATAATTGTGTCATAATTGATGCATCTAGTCATAAGTGTACTTCATCCACAGCTACATGGTGACTCTTGTATTCCAGGCACTGTTCTGCACAAATATTAATTTATGCAATCTTCACAAAAGGTCCTTTGAAGAAAGTGATATGCTCAACCTTGGTTAATAGATGGGGAGACTAATCCACAGAATGGAGTTAAGTAATTGGACCACGGTCTCCTGTATAACAATTAGCTGAGCTGGGATTTGGATCCTAATAAGCTCACTCCAGAACCTGTGCTTTCAGTCAGTACTTTGTAAGGCATAATGGGGGGTAGGAACCATTCTTCTGCATACACTATCTTGTCCAAATAATTAATCATAAAAATTCCGAAATTGGTGTGTACATTTGTGAGGGGGACATCCTGCAGGCCAATGAAGTGACCATCTTTCCCCCTGTCTCAACCCCAGCAGGCTTGTTGATTAGCTTGTCTGTGTGTCATCTCGTATTTCTACCAGCAGTTTTGAGATGCTTTTCCAATCATGGCTGAAGCTGAATCTTGGTAGTGATCAGTTGCATAGTATGCATTTGCAACATTTATATTAATAATTCATCAGATTTTTTCAATTGATGTAGAAGTTGTTATTGTAAAATTATTCAAAATGTGTTACGTTTCTATAATATGTGTGAGAAGACACTGAAATAATTGTGTGATGTTATCAAAGACAAATTTGGTCCTATTCAGACGTAAGATCTCAGATACAGATGTCTGTTCTCGAAAGAATACTAATAATGTTTCAACCATCCGTGCTTAGTTTTTTATCAGTTGAAAAAGTTTCATTGTCAAGACATTTTCCAAAGACCCTAAATCACAACAATGCCACTGCAATTTCCCATGACACTTTTCCAAAATGGAGAGGCAGACAATTTCTCTCTGTGAATCTTTGCATTTTAATGAGAATTGAAGAGAATGATAAAAAATATGAATGATGTGAGTCTAAAAATAAAGGAATTTTAAAAGAAAATTGCTGGTGGTGTTACATATTTATTGAATTGTGAATTGAGTGACAAGGGTAAAGGGATGGGAATTCAATTCCCTACCTTTAGGAGGCACTCTTTTATGTTGAAAAGCTCCCTTTATTTCGAAAGAACAACCTACAACTAAAGGGACCCTGAAGAAGATGCGTTGAAGAAAGCGGTGAGTCAATTCTAAGATATTTCATTTTCTGTCAGTAGGTGACTACCACATCTTTCTCCGATGAAGCCCTATGCCATCTGGGTTCCTTATTCCTTGGAAGACTTTACAAAATGAAATTCTTATCTGAAATTGTGATTTGAATGCTTGCTTGCTGAATAGAAGCAGGACATACAAAATGCTGCAGAATGATTTTCATGGAGCGGGAGAGGGGCAGATTACCATTCCACGTGTGATAGTTCGGTTTTCTTTGCCAGCTTTGCTCTTGTAGGAACATGTGGGCAGAGTTGAGCCTGTCAATCAGATTGCGACTTGATTGGTGGGCAACCGAGATAAATGGCTTCCTGACACTGGCCTCCTTCACTTTTCCCTGAAGGTGGGCCACACACAATTTCTCTGCTTCACCTTCCTGTTGGAGAGCCCTGTGGCAGAGACCTGCCAGAGATTTGTAATGCTTCCACTGCCATTAGATCCACAAGATCTTTACCCATTGGCTTGTCACTTCCTGCATTCTCCATCATTGTATGTTGCTGTGTGAGTCTGAAGAGGGGTCTAGGGACTAGTATTAGATGTATGTACTTCATTTGCACTGGATCGGGATGTTTTCTTGATATCTCGACGTAAACCTCTTTCTTGCACGTATATGAGCATCTTTGGATTTGCTTCTCTGCTCTGTCTGCACTAACACACCATGATTCCACACCACCTGCTACACCCCAATGTATCATTTTTGCCTAGAAAACAAATTCATATGAAGTCACTCTTTTTTCCCCACTCGAAATCATTCTTAATAATCCAAATGAATTGCTGCTATGTTCCATGGAATGTATGATTAAAAAGAACACATTTGTAGCATTATAGATTGAATTCTTCAAGTGAGTTCATGTGGGAAAATCTTCCATTCTCTTCAACAGAGATGATAAAAGTGACAACAATTATACTTATCCAGCTGAGTATTCTGCTAACTTTTATCATCATTTTCATGGACACTGACTCTCTTTCACAAATGGTCATTTGGTAAATATATAACTCAGGAGATTTAATTCTTCTAATTTTTTCTAGTAGTTTTCAAAAAATACATTCACAAATCCCAAAGACACAACCAAATCATTTATCAGACTGTAAATTAAGATTTGTGATCTAGAAATATAGACACTATATATTTATGTTCTGTATTAAAATACACACACACACACACACACACCAAAGGAAGAGTCAGAGTGGATGTAAATGAAGGAAAAATGAAGCGTGTGTGGTTTGGAAATTAATGAGTTTTCTTCTGTCCCAGGAAGAATAACATCACAGACATTTGAGGACTCTTGATAAGGTAATAATCATTTACTATAGTCAAACTCTAAGTACTTCAGCCAGAAACGACTGAGCACCAGTAAAGCGCTATTAGGCTTTGTTAGAGCAATTGATCACTTCCATCATGCTTTGTATGGCTGGGACTTCACACTCAGAATGTATCACGCTGCATTATGAAGCCTGCTGAAATTAGGAGGGACAAATTGGCTGGATGACTGCAAAGCTGTAAGGCTATCATTTCCGAATTGAATATCGACAAAGAGTTAAAAAAAAAAAAAGAAACATCATCATACACATACATTATCTTGGCACCCTGTGTTGAGATAATGCTTGTTAATCTGCCATTAGGCATGAAAAAGGAAACAAATCGTCTTAACAGATCAGCAGTTATGTTTTGGAACAAACCGAGATTTCTGGCTGGGAAGATGGAAAACACTCCTATTTCCTGCCTAGAAAGTTCAGAAATGGCTCCCTCCTCCACCCAACAAGTCTGCATTGAATGTGCACCTCTGTGCCACACATCTTTCCAGACAAGAGGAATAGTGAGCAAGACAGACAACCGAGCTAAGCACCGGCAAAGTCACAGGAAGAGATTACAAAATACATTATTTTATGAGCGCTATATTGACTAAGAAAGAACTCTACACTCTATGAAGAAGTGTCTTGATATATTGTAATTACTATACACTGCTAGCTGTCTTGTAAGTAGTCACATTTTAATTCAGATTTCATACATATACTATTCATAATTGACTGATTAATAGAGGATATGCCAAAGAATTACGACTGCTTCTTTTAAAAATGGGTATACTCTGATATTCTCGGAGGAAATTCTATCCTGTCGTTCAGGGTCACTGTGCCATCAACTCAATGACAGTGAGTTTGGTTTTTGGCTTTTATCGTTAAAATTAGGTTCCTGGGTAGCACAGACTGTGTTCAGCATGAGCGCAAAGGTGGGGGTGCTTTAGACCTTCCTCAGGGTGCTGAAAAGGAAGGCCTGGAAATCCAATTTTGTGAAAATGACAGCCAAGGAGAATCCACAGAGCCTGGTCTCTCGCCGGAGTGTCCAGGGCTGCCAGGAGGCAGAGCCCACTCGACCAGGACGAGTTTGTTCATATGATTTCAAAAAGTAGCCCCCAAAGTGCACACATTTTTTTATGTTTCAAATGTACTGAACTTTTATGTTTCAAATGTACTGATGTTTGCACTAGTTTTCAGATATGCCAGGAAGACATTCTGGTAGTTTGCTATTAATTTTTGGCCCGAAAGGGCAAACGCAAAATTAAAAATTATAATTAAAATAAAAAAAACAATTTTAAAAATTAAAATCAAAATTTCTAAGGACCTCACAGAGTGCTTGCCACATGAAGTATTTCTAGAAATGAATTGTTTATGATGGTTTAGCCTAGCAGTGATTAAGTCGTAGGGGTGGATCTGGATGCCCTGGTGGTGCTGTGGGTTAGGCACTGCATGAGGCAAAGTGAAGGGTCAGAGATTGAAACCCAGCAGCTGCTCCTTGGGGCAGAAGTCAGACTATCTGCTCCCATAAATATGCGCAGCTGCAGATGCCTGTGAGATGGGTGCTGTGAGGCAGACTTTGGGGATTGGTTTTTTGGTTTGAGGGAAATGAAACTACATGGGACCTGAAGCTTCTCTATCTAGGAGCTTCCAAAAGTTCATGGAAAAATAGAATGGAAAGATAGTAGATTCTCTCCACCCTCCGTGCCCCATGAAATGTTGGAATCCACCACACACAATTTTGGGAGTTCTATTAAAGAAAGTACAAAATCCTGCATGTTAAAGAAGTCACGAGCAGGAATATCTGTCTAGTCTGAAAAAAGAAGTCACTACCGATTACAATGCTTAGAAGGATAATCACAATAAACCCTTTCTTTCATTGTGTCCCACATAATCCATAAGCCAACAAATACAAAATCAGAAATCAATGCTTCAAGGGAGCTATACAAGATTTTAAAAATAGTACTCTGTTAGATTGAGTTACATAACTCTGTAACCAAAGTTATATGATTTATGGTTTTTGTTATTGAAATACTTGTTTTCCAGGTCATTTGGGGGGCGGGGTGGTGTTCGTTGGTAGCAAAATTTATCATTTCATCTGAAGCTGCCAGACTTCATAGAAGCTGGATGTATCAGATATGCTGAGATGTGATCCAACATACATTAAAATGTATAAAACATGAGACTCCACATACAAATGTATTCAGTGCTTATTGCACTGCTATAGGTTTGTATCTTACAAAGAACTCTATTTTATGAGATTTCCTTCCCCAAAATAAAAGTAATGTATAGTGTCTTTATGATGATAGATGCTATACTATTACAAATACATCCCACAGAAAGAACCTTGTATGAGCTGAGCACTTGGAGAAATGAAGCCTCTCCTTAAAATTTATTTGTCTGATCATTGGAAGAATTATCATGAACCACACATACTTCACAGACCTAATAACTTTATAGATTTAGGTTTCGGTTTTCCTCTGGTTGGTACAAACCATTTAGCATTCAACTACTAGCCCAAAGGGTCATGGCCTTGAACCATCCCTGAGGCATCTCAGAAGACAGGATGGACTGTTCATAGGCTTCCAAATGGCACAGTCTTGAAAAATCCTATTGTTCTATTCTGCAATCATGGGATCACCATAGTCAGCACTGATTTGACAGCAGCAGCAACAACCATTTTCTGTCTTAGTTCCTCCAGAATTAAGACCATAAAGGGGTGGGTTTAACAAAATTTATTTTCCCACAGTTTACCTTATCTTACCCTGCCTTGTCTAGAGGAACAAAACCAGTGACACTCATATATGTATATGAATAGATTTATATCAAGGAGTAATCAAAAAGTCATCCCAGCCTAGTCCAACACAAATCCATAAATAGATGCAGGTTGGGATCCTCTTCAAACTCAAGGTAGCTGTAGACCAATGACACATAAAGGTGAAGGGGATACAGGAAGATCACAGACTAATGGGTGCAGAGTCTCATGGATCCAATGTCTGTGGAAATGTGGCAGGGCACCAATTGTTTTCATGATCAGGTAGTCCACATGGCTCACTCCTGGATCTGGGCAGTGTTCCAGCAAGTAGGAAGTCAAAGGGGGCAGAGAGTAGGAGAAGTTCCCCATTTCTCCCTTATAAAAAGGTCACGTCCCCAAGGAAGCATCATGAGGGTGTGAGACCTGCTTGACAGGTTGGATTCCACCCCTACATTTCCATACAAGTTCTTTTTTTTTTTCTTTTTTAAAAATAATTTTATTGGGGGCTCATACAGATCTTAGCACAATCCATCCATACATCCATTGTATGCAAAGCACATTTTTACCTTTGATGCTATCATCATTCTCTGCCCCTCCCTCATGGACCCTTGATAATTTATCAACTATTATAATTTCTTTTCATATTTAATCATTTTATTGGGGGCTCATACATCATTCCTCATAATACATAAATACATATATTGTGCCATGCTCCTTGACATTCCTGCAGCTGTCATCACTCTCTGAACCTCCACCTTTCCATCCAAGCCTCTGACCTCAGCCTCCCATCCCTTCCCCTCCATCCTTGCTCCCCACTCCCCCACCAACTCTCAATACTCCATAAATTATTGTTTTGTCGTAACTTACACTGTTTGATGTCTCCCCTTGCCCTCTCCCCCAGTGTCTGTCCCCCCAGTAGGGGGTTTCCCTCCACCCATCCAACAGCTTCATTCCCACTACCAGTCCCATGAGGTTCATCTGTCCTGGGTTCCCCACATTTCCATTTCTCATCTCCACAGTAGTGTAGAACTGGGACCATGACAGTTGGAGGGAGGAAGCCTTCAGTAACTAGTGGAAAGTTCTGTGCTTCATTGCCACCTCAATGAACCTCACTAGCCTGTCTCCTCCCCAAGACTCCCCTGTGCAAGAGTGTCCAATTACCCACAGGTGGGTCTTGGGTCCCCACTCTGCTCTCCCCCCATTTGTAGTGATGTGGTTCTTGTTCTTTCATGTTTGATATCTGCTCCTTTCAGTCCTCCGTGATCACACCTGCTAGCGCTTTTCTTCCATGTGGGCTTTGCTGCTTCTGGGCTAGATGTCCATCTACTCACCCTCATACCTTTGGGATCCCAGGTGCTTTATCAGTTGGTAGCTGGGTGCCATCAGATTTCTCCTCTCAGTCTGCATCGGCTCCCTTCTGTCTTCCATGATCTTGTCGCAAGGGCGGGCACACAGTAATATGATTTTTGCTCTTTGATGCCTGATATCCATACAAATTCTATTCACGCCTTCCAAATAGATTTCTATTCATAGTAATAGTGTTGCTCGGTGCTATTGAGTAAGGTTGCCATGAGTCAACCTTACCTACAATAGAAAGAAGCATAGTCTGGTCCTGTGCCATCATTATGATTGTTGTATTTGAGTCCACAGATAGTAGAGTTACAGATAGTGTGTCAGTCCATCTCCTTGACAGTTTTCCTATGTGTTGATAGCCCTCCATTTTACCAACCAGGATGACCTTTACCAAAGATGGGTCTCTTCTGACAACATGTCCAAAGCATGTGATCTTGACAACCTTGCCCCTAAAGAGCCTTCTGCATATATTTCTTCTAAGACAGATTTCTTTTTCTCTTTTCACAGTCCATGATCTTTTCAATATTCCTTGTCAGTACCTTAATTCAACTGCATTGATTCTTCTTCAGTCTTCTGTAATCAATGTCCAACTATCAAATGCATACCAGGCAATAGAAAACACTATGAGTACACTTTATTCCTCAAAATGACATCTTTTGATAGCCAGGTACCACATTTGCTTATGCACACCTTTTGTCTTCAGCAATCATATCAGGAAGGTGGGCACATAATGATATGACTTTTGTTCTTTGATAACTGCTGATTCCATTGATCCCTCCTGGTCACACAGGCTGGTGTGCTTCTACCATGTAGACTTTGTTGCTTCTGAGCTAGATGGCCACTTGTTTACTTTCAAGCCTTTAAGAAGACCCCAGACACTATATCTTTGGTAGCTGGGCACCATCAGCTTTCTTCACCACTTTTGCTTGTACATGCATTTGTCTTCAATGATTGTGCCGGAAGGTGATCCTTAAAATGACATCATTGCTTTTCCACACTTTAAAGAGGTCTTGTGCAGCAGATTTTCCCAGTGCAAAATATTGTCTGTTCCCTTGAAGGATTCTTCTATGAGCATTCATTGTGAATCCAAGTAAGATGAGATCCTTGACAACTTCAATCTTTTCTCCAATTATCATGATGCTACCATTTGGTCCAGTTGTGAGGATTTTGGTTTACTTTTTACTGAGTTGCAATCCATATCGCAGACTATGACCATTGATTTTCAACAAGTGCTTCAAACTCAGAATTGTGTCTGGTCTGGCTCTCCCACCTCCCGTCCCCCAACACACACACACACACACACACACACACACACCAGGGCAAAACACAAAGGGAGCGAAACAGAGCAGGGAAAGGGAGCAAAGCAATGAAGTCCCAGAGAAATTCAAAAATAGATTACAGATTCAGATGACAGGACTTGTCGCCTCAGCAGATTCAATTAGAATACATACACAATTGTCAGTAGACAGACCTGGATGTACTTTTATCCCCCCTTCCTCTTCTTTTTCATATCTATCCATATAGAACAGGCAAAATAAATAATCCCAAGGAGAAAACAATGGGAACAATGGTTCTGGGGGTTAGGGGATGGGGTCGGGGGAGGGAGGGAGGGAGAGCCAACAAACCCAGGGAGAAGGGAGGAACAAGAGATTTAACGTCGATGGGGAGGAGAGTGTAGAATGCTGAGTTGGGG